>APFE030363080.1:0-21270 GCA_000404065.3 Pinus taeda | reverse complement strand
ATAAATTTAGGTGATGTTGAAATATTCTCAAGTGGTTAAAACAATACATAGCTAAACACATAAATAGTTTCAAGATTCTGCATCTAAAATGGTTGGCAATAATGCTCCTAGATCCACAACATAATTAATTGTTAGAATATAAAATAAATATAAATTTAAGTTATTAATTAATGTGGATCTCCAAACTATGCATCTATAGCATGCAGATATATAGCCCATATATATGTAAGGTGGATTCTAGACAGTAGCCATATATCTATAGTAAATAGCTCTATGAAAATAGATCTTTAGCCATAGTAGCTAATCCTTTATTCAAATATAATACAAATCCACATCTTCCAAATATTTTAATCAAAAATGAATGAGATACTAAAGAATTGCAATGGAGAAAAAATCTTGAGCTTAGATCCAATTTTTGAACATTAAAAAGAAATAAAACAAAGTTATTGGTAAAAAATTACATGTCTAAAAATAAGAGCAAGATATGGGAAAAATTTAAATAAATGCGACGCATCAATTACTATAATATTCTAATTCCATCAAATCTATCTATCAATTGGTGGTAGTTTTACTGAGCTACCTATGTATGATTTAAATCATTAATAACATAACACAATCCATATGCTATATATATATATATATATATATATATATATATATATAACGTTGATTGGCCTTTAATGAAAGGCAACATTATACTTCCACCTGGAAAATTCTATGATTACAAGGAATGAAAACATATGCATTACTTGAAATTGAAACACTTTAAACCACTTCAAATGCTTCTCAAATAGAAGCCATAAAATCATAGCAAATAATAAAAATGAGCCTACAAATATCAACATTCATCATTTCAAGCAAAGCTACAAGAATATACAATTAAAGTGAGATTGAAATTAATTCATGAAAAATTTATTAGATCATAATTGTGATTTGAATACAAGAAAAAAATTCTTTGAAATGAAACAAAACAACTCACTTTTTTTTATATAAAGTACTAAACAAACTACATTCAATAGAATAAGTTAAAAGCCGTTTTATTGTACAGGTGATGCATGCATTCAAAGGAAAGCCTATGAGGATTGAACAATTCATATTTAGGATTTTTGCTAATTAATAGGGGGCTAATTCCCTAGTAAACAGTGCAAGGAAATAGGGACTTAGGCAAGCCAAATTTTGGTTAAGTATTGGCCTGGGCTTGTCTAGGACGCTGTGAGATAGATAGAAATAGTGCAGAGGTTGCTCGAGCTTGAGCAAAGCATTGAAATCTTCTAATATTTTTTGACTAATGCAATATACAAATAGCATGGGTTTTTAGTTGTGGTTTTCCCTAGGAAATCACTGTATAATGTGTTGATTGAATTATTTCTCTTGTACGCTTCGTGATTTCATGATCGTTTAATTGTTTCCACTAATGAGTAGAGTAGGTTCAAGTATTTTGTTTTAGTAAATTACAATTAGCAATTTGAATCTACAAATAATTTCTACATCCATTATTAAAAACTAGATAGAGATAGAGTTTCCACTCTTTCGCTAAAGTAATAACAACTACATAACAATAATGAAATTTTTAATTACAACCAACAAAAACCACCAAGAGGGATAACAATTTACCCTCTCTCCAAAACCATAGCGCAACCACGAGCGTGAAGAGGAGAGGACCAATGAATAAAAGAACAACAACTAGGAAAGGAGACAACCACCATGAAAGATGATAGCAACAACCACAGAATCTCCTAGGTCCCAAACAATTCTCTAAGAGCATAACCATGCATGGAGGCCGACACATGTGTTTATCCCCTCACCACATTGGCCTTTCGGCTTCTCCGCAAGTTAGAATAGAAAACATGGTCGTCGCCACCCTCCACGGCATCTCTTCTCATCACCCAATATACCAGACCGTTCACATACCATATCTAGAGCATGATAATTATACCTTCCTTCTCCAGAGGCATCCTTCGTCGGGCCATGAGCCCAACACCTATCCTCTTAATCAAACACATGGGAAACATGTGGATCGGAGTGGGGATGCCAAGAACCCCTCATCTTAGAGTTGATTGCTCCCATTGGGGGAATAACTATGATTAATTTGACATAAATTAAAAATAGTAATTAAAAAATTCATGCCAAAACTTAATCATTAATTAAATTATAATCCATTACAATTAATTATTAGAATTAAAAACTTGAAGTTGATGCTAAAACATAATCATTAATTAAACTATGATCCATTAAAATCAATTATTAAGACTAGATTAACAATTCTAATCTTATGTATATGAAAGTTGAATATAATTATATTTATATGTATTTTTCTCAATGATAAGCTAACTAATGCTTTTAGGTAAACTTTTAATACATATTTTGTTTTGGGATGTTGAAATAAAAATGATGGGAGGATAGTGAGATTAAAAAGTGATATTATAAAAAATAAAATAAAGAAATATCGTTGAAATTAAAATAATTTTATAAAATTGATAAAAGAATTTATTTTATTATTTTAATAATTATTGTGGCTGGGATTTTATATTAGATATAAGAATGTTGTAAAGACGAAAGGTTTTGTTTTTTGTTATATACTTTATGTATATTATTTCTTATTAAGTTATTTTAATAATTACTTATTTCTTTTTCAAATTCTTTTCAATATAAAACTAATTAAAAATTAATTTTTCTTAGCCTAATTTATCTAGTTTTTAACATACCAATTCATATATTTCTAAAAAATATCATTATTTAGAGTTAATTTTTGTTAATTAAACAAATTTATTAATCTCAGTGTGGATTTTACATGATATTTCCATATTTTTTTGTGAAGTTTGCGTGATTGGCTTAAAAGTTTGTGTGTGATTTGATTTTAAAATGTCTTATTTATATATAGTTACTAATTTTTAGGATCAAATTAAAAATATGTTTAACTCAACATAACTATATTATTTGTATTTACAATTAATCAATACAAAGATTTAATTAATAAAAATTAATTTGAATTATTGATTTATTAGAATGTCTTTTTTCCTAATTTTATTTTTTTACATATAGCTCTTATAATTAATAACCATAATAACATTAATTAATAAAAATTAACACGAGTTAGTTTATAAAAATAAGTTTCAATTATTGATTTGTTTAAATTTGAATACGGGATGATAACCATGATAGCCATGTAATCAAATTTCATAGGTGTCACAACCATATTAACATTAGTTAATAAAAAGTAACACGAGTTAGTTTATAAAAATAAGTTTCAATTATTGAATTGTTTTATTTTGAATACAGGATGATAACCATGATAGCCATGTAATCAAATTTCATGGGTGACATGTGACACATGTCAAAAAAGTTGAAATAAGAAACCCAAACTTTTAAGCCAATCACATGGTAACACTCTATATTTTTTTTAGTTAAAAAGAATACTTTAATTATTTATAAAGTTAAACATTAGAAGTTGTCATGGTCAAGATTACGCATGACTTGCAAATTCAGTTTCCTACTGCTTTAGTTTGTTAGAATCTATATTAGTTCAGGTTTTCCAAAAGTCAAGAATGAGAAAAGCAAAGGGGAATTTTGCCCCTCCTGTAATATTTCCTTACTTTGCGTCCCGGACATAACGCCTTGTAACAATGGAGCTTAGCCTCCCCACTCTTTTTTGGAATACAAACAGCTACTTATTATGTAAAAAAAAAAAATTGTCATGGTCAAAGTTAAACTATCACTGGTCAATAGGCAAATCGATTTCTATAGTCCTGCCTTGGGGGACTAATAAAAGATAGAAAGTATCACAAATGATAACATTCACTATAGATATTTAGGTGCTAAATCAATTAATCGATTGGTGTAGTTTCTTGAGCTGACCAACATAATATCAATACCATATGCTTCTATCCCTAATATATAAAATATATATTTCATCCTTCATGTTATATTAACATTATTCATGTTATATTAACGTTACTCATTTATCATCAATAATCAACCTATCTCAATTTTTAATCAAGTGTTTCTATTTTTTCGATCAGTTGTTTTTATTTTTTTTGTGATCTATTATTTAAAAGTAACAACATGCTTCCATCTTGCCCATACTATAATTACAAGACATGGAAACCTATTCATTACATGCCATTGGAAAAATTTAAACCACTTAAAACGTTTCCAAAATACAAGCCATAAAATCATATCCTATAACAACACTGAGCATACAAATATCAACCATCATCATTTTAAGTAAGGTGCAAGAATATTTAATTAAAGTGAAATTGCAATTAATTCATGCACAATGGTTAGATCATAATTGAATTTTCATTGAAATCAAATCAAATAACTCCCTTTTGTTTAATACTAAGTACTAAGGAAACTACGTTCAAAAACGTAAGTGAAAAGCCAATCTATTAATATCCACATTCAAGTCTTTATGTAAACCGTAAAAGTATTCAGAAGTCCATGTCCTCTTGAAACATAAGAGCTAAAATTAAAGAATTTAAAACAAGGGAAGGTAAGAGGTGAACAAGAACAAGTTATTAACAAAAGCTTATGAAAAAATAAATTTGGGGTCACCAATTGTGAGGACTTGGTTTTAGATTATGGTAAAGTAAGTCTTTTGTTATTAAAATAATAGGTGAAATTTCAATTTGATCTATTATTATATTTGGGGATGTACTTGCTCTTGAATGTTATTCATTTAAGTATTGTTATTCACCATTTTTTTTTGATGAAGAGGTAAGGTTTAAATGTTAGTTGATTTAGGTTTGGAACATTTACCACCATTGTAATTTGATGAAATCATTAATCAATTATTTAAATGTACTCACAAATAAAGTGTTAGTACCATTGTAATTTGATAAAATCATTAAACAATGAATTAAATGTATTTTCCAACAAATCTTTTTTGCATCGAGTTCGAGCTAAATAATAACCACGTTAAACTAATTGGCACACCCTAAATTAAAAGTTTATATTCCTTTATTGTTCCCTAAAGCAAGGGGGGGAATTGCATTTTAAAAGGGAATGAATGAATAACTCTACACCTCACATCTAAAAAAGACAACCTGCATCCATCTCATGAGTAATACCTGCAACTCTTCCAATAATCTTTCCAAATACAATGATCCTTTTCTAAGTTGCAATGTGATATATTATCTTGAGTTCCAAATTACAAAACACAACTTTTTCAAATATAATTGCTCTAACTTGTGGATTATGTTTTGATTATGGGCATGATAAATAGGATCACTTGGATGGCTCTATCCCATAGTTTTGTCAGATTCGGGAATGCTACGGGGCTCCTTATGAACCTACAGAAGTCTATCATTTTATATGGTAGTTGCGTGCTGGAGGATATTTCTTACATCAAGAACTTATTTGGTATTGGTGCTGAGATATTGGGATACTTGGGATATCATATAAAACCCAACAAATACAGGCTTAATGAATGGATGTTGTTAGTGGATCGGTATTATAAAAAGATTTCAGGGTGGGAGAACAGATGTCTTTCACTGGGGGGACATATTATTCTCTCACAATCTTTGATTACACAGTTGGGTGTGTATTGGGCTCATTTATATTGTATCCTGAGTTCCATCATCAAGAAACTTAATAGCATCATGGCACAATATATCTGGTTGGGTGGTATCTCCAAACATAAATATCATCTAGATAAATTAGCCACTATCACTACTGCAAAAAGAATGGGAGGGTGGGGTATACTGGATTTGAGGCTATTTGGATGGGCGATGTTACAAAAAGCACCGTGGAGGGGTATCTTTGAAGGCGACATATGGGGCAAGGTTATTAGACAAAAATATTTAAAGGACATGGATTTCGCTATTTGGATGCGTCGAGACCTCATAGGGACTACCTCGAGGTTTGCCATATGGTACAGTTTCAATAAGATTAGACACAATTTCCTGCAGAATTTATGGTGGGATTTTGGTTCTAGACATTGGATTCTGATTGGCTAGGACAACATTTTGGGTATTAGAAGCAACTTTACTCTCACGGATGAGCTCATACATTGCATACACAGTAGGGGTATTTTATATTGGAACCAGGCCATCTCTACATGGAATGGACACTATCTTATCTAGAAAAGGTCGGATGAGATGGGTCTGGAAGGTTCACTTGTATGGGAATGGGAGCGGATTAGAACTAAATTGAAATGGGTTTACATCGGATGGGAGGCTGGTGGAGATTGGATCACTTGGAAGGGAAAGATTAAGGCTGGTAGCGTAGTTGTGGCGGACTAATACCTTTTGTTTACAAGGGGCACACAATAATGAGGTATGTTACTTTTATAAATTCTGGAAAGCAAAAATCCATATTAAGATCAAATTATTTTTATGCCTTGTTTGGAAAAACAAGAACTTGACATGGGAAAATCTACAATAGAGGCACTAGAAAGGGCCAGGAGTATTTGTCTTGTGCAGGGAAGTGGTGGAAAATAATGAAAACATATTGCTCACATGCCTGATTTCTATGAAGATCTGGTGCTATATTGCACATGATATTGGTTTCCCACTCAAAAATTTCTCAAACATCCTAGAATGCTTAAGCTGGTGGAGCAAACAAAATACATTATGGCAGACTATTTCATTAACTTTCTTTTGGGAAATATGGTGATGGCACAACATGATTATCTTTGAAAATTTCAGGGAACATGCAACTCAGGTTATGGATCGCATCATTGGTTGGTATCATTTTTCAATGGACAACAGCAAGGGCCCCATGCGTACTATTTCTAAGAAGCCCGGACTTGGGGATATATATCCAGTGGCATTTTTCGATGGAGCGGCACAAAGGGAAATTTGTGGATGTGGTTTTTGAATCAGAATATCAAAGGAACAGGAATTCTGGGTACACTGGGGTGCTCGCCGGGGTACAAATATGAAAGCTGAAACTATTGCTTTATGGGGTCTCCTCTTTTTCACTTCATATTTGGACATCCCTTCTATCCATATATTTGGGGACTCAATGGTATCATTGATCATATTCAGGGTAATATTAGTATTAATCAACCGCATCTACATCGATGGCTCAGACAAATTGGGAATATATGGGGCTCCCTTAGTGACCACACGATCCAGCACATTGGGAGGGAATACAACCAAAATGCAGACAAGTTATATAAGATGGGACCATTGGATGCATTGGATGGGATGCATATAGAGATAAAATTGGGCGACAATTTTTTGGATGCGGGGATTTTACCACTCTCGAGATAACATATCTATGATATGCCTCTTTTATTTTGCTTGATGGCATATTGGCATGGTCCTTTGTTTTTTGGCTGACTATGCTGTGAAGTATGAGACTTTTTTATAGAATGCAGTTTACTTTTTCATTATTGTATACATGTTTGATATTGCATAGTGATATATTAGATGTATCATACCAAAAGATCGATCGATATGATGATATGCTCAATTGTAATGACTATAATTCTCTTAAACACATGTACTAGTATATACTTTATATATAAATTCATTATTTTTTCTTACTGTAAAAAAAAATAAATACTCTAACTTATACTCACTAATGTAACCTTAGTGAACTATGATTCTAATGAAATTTAGTTTATTGAATAAAGTAACATAAAATTAAATCTTTTCCATTCCTAATTTTATAATTCTATTAATAAAAAAACAAATATAAAAAAGGGAGGTGCTACACATGTGTAGAGCTTTTATCCTTCACGACGATTATCAATGTAATTTAATTGCAATGAATAAGTAAAGAGGTAGTTTATTTATTTGTGTTATCCAATTTTCCGTTAGAAATTATTAGCCATTCAACAATCTTATGGTGTTGCTTCCTCGAAGGTCATATCAAACGACCACTCTCTATATCTATAGAGTGCATATAGGATGTGGTATTTTCTCTTCTAGTTTATTTACTTGTGTTTATCCAAATTTTCATTAAAAATGATCAGCCATTGAACCGTTTTTATTCTGTTTCCTTCGTAGGCAGTCATATAAAACTACCACCATTTATCTAATGCATGTGGTAGAGGTTTTCTCTCTTTGAATTTGTTTTTTTAAATAAAAGTAAAATATAGAGCATGTTTTCACTGATGAGTGTCACGATTTATTCCCAATGAACATCAAAAACAAACAAATACATTATAGGTGTAATAAAACGTAAAGGAAGGAAAATTACAAGTGACTCGTTGTCAAAAAGATTTGGTCGCATAAATTGAATATAATTAAAAATTTAAATGACTTCCAAAAGGATTTGCCAATCCCAACCTGTTCATACAGTTATTTATTTTTATTTTGATGGTTGATTTGGGTGATATTTTAAAATCAAATAGATAAAATTGAGTAATGAGATAGATAGAATAAGATTCAAAATTTTTGTTCGGAGGATGTGGTTTAACTGTTTGGGTGGGGAGATTTAATTTAGATAAGTTAATGTGCTCTAATTTTAGAGGTTTAGTTTTTATAAGTCATTTGATTCAATTCCAGGTAAGACCATGTATACTTAAAAACTACTCAAACTATAATTTTTTGAGTGGAAAAAAATGGAATAAGATTTGATTTTTTAATCGAAAAACATAGAATAAGATTTGAAAATGACTGGGTTTATTTAATTCCAAAACATTTCCTAAATTCATAATCTAATTAAATTAAATTAAATTAAGCTAATTATACTGCGGTGCAATGAAATTCAATAGCCGGCGCAAATCAAATTGAGCACGTTGATACTACTGCCCAATGATATTCAATAGCCGGCGGAAATTCCTGGAAGTACCATTACAGTTTTTCTAAATTACAGTACCATTACAGTATTCGTGAAAATTGATATTATATATATCTTTTCTTCGGCCCCAAGAAAACACACTTTCTTTGAAAATTGGAATGATGGCGACGTGTGCCTCCTCCAAAGTTTGGTCTTCTGATTAAAGAAACTCTTTCCGCTCGACGTTTCTGCGTCAACAGCATGCTGATAGTAACCTCAAAGACGAAGTGCGCCTTGTCAAATGAACACTTTGAATTGGCCTTCTGTTTTAAAAAATCCATGTCCGTTTAAAAGTCCAGGAGAGAGTCAAGTTAACATAGCAAGTGTAAGCAATGAAATGTAAGATTTGACAAAGGTTTTCATGTTTGGAATTTATTTATAACTTGATTTTGGCGTTAGCGTTGTATCTGCGTTGTGAAATAGGCCATAGAGTTCAGCAGGGCCCAGCGACAACATGGCAGGCATCCCATCAAGGGTCCTTCCAGGTAAGTAGTAAAGAATACATGAAAATGAAATTCCTGTCCAACAAGACATTTCCAGGTAAATTCTTCGCTCCTTCATATTACTTTTGGCAGGTAAATAGTATTGAATACATGAAAACGAAATTCCTGTCCAACAAGAAATTTCCATGTATATTCTTCACTCTTTCAGGTCCCTATGGAAGCCCATAAAATAGTCAGGCCGAGATCATGTGAGTAAGAGGCTCGAGGTACTCTTAGTTTAATATTTCTTTGCGGGGTTTCCTGGTTTCTTGAAAATGGAGGTCTTGTCGAATTTGGGGTCGATCATGGCTTCCGTGATATTCATATGGACCATGGCCAGAGAATATGTTCCCCCAGAATTTTATGATTTGTTTTCAAAGTGGACGCACAGGGTCATAGGGATAATCTCTCCTTACATCTCAGTTATGATAGAGGAGAACGATGGGATGAAGGTAAGCGAAGTTTACGAGGCAGTGCAGACTTACCTGAGCGTAAGATCGTCTTCGGCCGCAAAGAGATTAAAGCTGAAGAAGCCGAAGAATAACAAGGAATTTACGTTCAGCATGGACAGAAACGAGCAGATCGCAGATGCATATGAAGGTATCAATGTGTGGTGGGTGTTCCACAGTAGAGAGTCGAAACAGACGGTCTTATTCTCGTGGGACACAAACACCGAGGAGAAACGCTATTACGAGTTAACATTCAACAAGAAACACAAGAAAAAGATATTCGATGAGTATCTTCCTTACGTCATGGAAGAAGCGAAAACACTGGAGATTAGAAGCCGGTACCGGAAGATTCACACGAATAAATCTGATTCCAAGGACTATGAATTCCGGCACAGGGTGTGGACGCCCGTTGTGTTCGATCATCCTTCGACTTTCGAAACTTTGGCTCTGGAACCAGAGGTGAAGCAGGAGATCGTGGAAGACCTCAAGAGATTCATGAGGGGAGAGAAGTATTACAGACAAGTTGGGCGGGCGTGGAAGCGGGGTTATTTGCTCTACGGCCCCCCTGGAACGGGCAAATCCAGTTTGATTGCCGCCATGGCTAACTTTCTCGAGTACGACATCTACGACCTGGAGCTGACCCAAGTGAAGAACAACACAGAACTCAGAAAGCTTCTCATCTCCACCACAAATAAATCCATCATCGTAATAGAAGATATCGACTGTTCTCTCGATCTCTCAGACCGCAAGAAGAAGAAGAAGCAACAACAGAAAGAGAAGTCGTCTGATTCCGGGAAGCCCAAGGAGAGCGAAGAGGACGACGACAGCAAAGTGACCCTTTCCGGAGTTTTGAACTTCACGGACGGTTTGTGGTCGTGTTGCGGAAGCGAGAGATTGTTCGTCTTCACCACAAACCACATCGACAGGCTCGACCCGGCGCTTCTCCGGTCTGGTCGCATGGACAAACACATTCACCTCTCATTCTGCACTTTTGGAGCATTCCAGATTCTCGCCAGCAATTATCTCTCCATTGCAGACCATGAGCTCTTTCCTGACATCCAAGATGTGATGGAGCCGGCTCAGATGACACCAGCAGATGTAGCTGAACATCTAATGAAGATGGCTGACCATCCCACCACTGCGCTCGAAAACCTAATTGAAGCTCTTCGCGAGGCCAAACAAAGAGCAGCTAGTGCCGCTTTGAAGGATATGTCAGAAGAAAATGCTTGCAGGACGGAAGGCCAGGTATGATGTCAGCAAACATTCAGTTAGGCTATCTGCAGCATAGCACAAGTATTCAGAAGATATTATACATATATTATATCAGAATAATGGTGAGAAGTAGCAACGTAGAAGAATAAGATTAAGTAATTGACTATTAATAATGATGTCACATGCTATATCATAGCTATGACGGGTGCAATGTGATGTTATATTTTATGAGTGGGGAGGTTCAATATGTTTATGTGCTGTGTGAGATTGTATACGTTGAACTGTGTGAGATTGTGATGTTATAATAGAGATATTTTATCGTTCCATACTTATCATATTTATGTAGCAATAAATGCCTTAATTTCTTTCCAGTCCGTACGTTCCCACGTTGAAAAATATGTGCATCTAAAAGTGGTAAGTCTCAATACCATTCAAATTTGTTAAGAAAATTATGGAAATTTCTGTGAGATTTTGTTAAATTTGGTAAGAATTTTTTAGAAAATTTTTTGGAAATTTTGATGAGTATTTAATAAAATTTAATAAAAAATTTGTAAATTTAATTATAAAAATTAAATTTCTAAATTTTATATATAAAAAAAAATTTAATAATATTAAATTATTTCTACTCATAAAAACACATTCAAATATTCCTACTACAGATTTTTAAAATCCAATAAAAATAACTATCCGCAAATTTACCACCTCAGCGTCATAAACGGCTATACAATAAGGAGGGTTGAAAAAGGAATTGAACAATGTTCATGTAAATTAATACATTATACATATATTGTCCGGTTAATTTTACGAAATAAATAATAAATTAAAAAATACATGGGATTTTTATTAGAGTATAGTGAATTAATATTTAATAAAATTAAAAGATAACATGGAATCTTATTAGAGTATAAGTAATTAATATATATATGTATGGATGGCTTCGCTTGATTTAGAACCATGCTCCCAAAGTATATAGAATTGGCTAGCTACCATGTTTCAATAAGTTAACGTAGCTTCATCTTAGAAAAATTTAAGATAAAAAGTGTTAAAGTGTCGTGTTATTTTATAATTATATATTTATAATTATGAAGTGTTAAAGTGAAGTGTAAACTTTATTTAAATTTATAATGTGATTTCTTTGAAAATGTTTTCTAATTAAGATTACTTTATTTTATATTTTTAATCTTACCTTAAGGATTTGATATGATTATAATTTGTACATGAAATGTAAATATTTATAATTATATATAATATCTAAATATTGATTTTGGAAAGCTTTAATTAAGAAGTTAATAAAATGTTTAAAACAATATATTGAATTTCTTTTTTGTGTGTGACTAAAGGAATGGACAGTTACAGTGTTTTGAATTGGTGACCAGTATATAAGGACTGCTTTAAGAATGTACCCATTCACTAAGTGTTCTATGTCTTATTGGTGACACATTTAACTTTTATCATTAATCAACTTCATCATTTACAATACAATCCACGACCCTAATTTGTTGACCTAAACTCATTCCTTAATTAGAATTGCATTTAATGGCCGAGAAAACCATTGGCAAAAATACATTGGAAAGATGAAAAAGAAGCAAAAACTACCCAAATATTTCTCATTGGTTATCTCTCAAACCCCCAAATAGTGTTAAAAATAATCTCTCTTGTTAACAAAAATAACTTTATTTTATTAAAAAGAGAGAGAAAGAAGAGTGTTATTACACCATATTAAAGAAATAAGAGAAATTTTATTTTGGCATTACGAGATATTTTTTATGACTTATACAAGTAAGTTGACACACACTCAAGGACTAGTACTACATGTTGACAAGCACTATGATTTTTGGTCCATAAAGATTATGAACATTTTTTAGGAGTAAGGATGATGGATCAATGACTCTCTCCCTTCTATACAATTGTCTGTAGCATTTCTCTTGACTTCATTATAGCTTATATTGAATTATGTCAACTTGAATTCCTCTATACCAAGCTCTTAGGAATTTGAAATTCACACATGATTCATTGAGGTACTCACATTACATAATATTTTGTTCAAATATCTTGGTGATGTGCCATTTTCATAAAAGGGGTTACCAAAAGATACTCCATGGATTGACCATTTAAATCATTTTGGAATCCATAAAATACTATAATTTTTTTGCAAACAATAATGAGATCATGGAAGAAGAGAGATGTATAGAGTTTCTTCTTCTAATACATATCAAGCAAATTTTAGATAGTTCTTATAAAATAGATTTTAAAATGATACATCAAAGAATTTTCATTTTTCTTTTTATATGTTGAGTGGTGACTAACTTTTTAATAATAACATTTTCATTTGGTATTTGATTGAAGTTCTTCCAAATATATATTAATGTGAATTCATAGGTATATCTCTAATAAATACATAATTTTAAATTATTTTGAACTAATATGTCAAATTGACTAAGGAACACTTTCATAGAAGAGCTATTTTGTATTTCCATCTTGGAGTCACCCATAATAACTCATTTTGGCACATTTTTTTTCAAGTGATATCTTATTAACATGATTATGAATTTTGGAAATTTGATTCATGTACATATCCTCTATTTGATATGTCAAATAGGCTAATAAATAGTTTAGTAGGTAGAGTGGTAATAGTGCAAATTTTAGGATAGAAATTCACTAGTTTGGACACAAGTTTTTCATGTGATAATAATATGGTGATTTAAGATGGACAAAAACTAGATTAAAAGCAATATATAATTTTTTATTTTTCTCTTTCTTGAGAAAAAAAATTGAATTTTTTATTAAAACAAGGAACATATTTCTTATAATCTGTCTTTAACATTCATTTATTTAGTCTCTCAAAATACAATTGTCCTAGCTATGTTTTAATTAAATTCATCACTTTAACTTGATAACTGAATTTGAGAAAAAATATATTCCTCCTAAAATTTGGTCTAGGTATGTGATATTTTATTGTGGGTCTATAATTCCTAGTGTAATTCTTTGCTAGATTAAAAATATAAAATACCTAATTCCTATATTTTGTAAAATGACCTACATAAAATATCTAGGAAATACAACTTCAAAACAAAATCCATAGGTGAATTGTAGCAACTAGTTGCATGTCTAATAAGAGAAATGTATTTATTAAAGTATAATTTTGTTATTTTAGATTTTTTTTATGGGTGTTTTTATCCAATGTAGGTAGCATTGTATTGTACCAAAAATATCATTGACCCAAATCACCAATTGTAAGATATTAATAAATCATTGTAAGCTCATTTTTATGTGCATGCTCAAACTTACGAATTGTCATTTGTAAATCTTTAGGAAATATTCCAGTTTTCATGGTTCATCAACACAACACATAACATACCTTCTTGAAATTGAATAAAATGACTTCCTTGTGTATCCTATCAGAGTGGAATCCTCATTCCCCTGTGTTTTCTTTCTTCTACCAATTTTCTTGAAAGGAGGTTAGTACTCTGGGTGCCACCTAGTACACCATCAAAATATTATGTATTTCTAAATCAATTCATGCATCTATGTAAATGAATACCACTATGTATGAGATCCCATAAAGAGGGTAATCAACATCTCCTCTTAGATCATCCCCATACCACCTCTTGTATAAATCCTAGTGCAAGTATTACTTATTTGTGCCTTTGGCACCAACACCAAATGATGGTATGTTTAATTAGCTCATTATTTAACAATAATAATAACCAAATAGATTATGAACTAAGTTTTCAACCCTGAATCCAAATGCTTGCAAGATGTTATGCATTATATGTGCATACTCTAAGTTCCTCATGTACTATTAATTGTTTATCATGCTCTTAATGAATTGGAAATTCATACCTGTAGAATCAAACATGCTTGAACTAAAACACATTTTCATAAATCAAAATATTATAAAGACTAATTATTATTGGTAATAAAATAAAATGATTAAGTTGTGGAATTCAAACAAACATGGATAAAAGCATAATTGAAAAAATAATATGTTCCTTGGAGTGAATTCCATGTCCTAGAATATGTCATTAATTCTAAACTATAATAGCATAAGCTGAATCAAAGCATACATTATACCAAAAATTGTTAAAATATTATTTACATTAGAAAAAGATCTCATGTCAGTTTGTGCCATTTCATGATAATTTGGATTATTTTCTGCTAAGCATTCTCTACATAGAATAGATATTTTACTCTCTTTTGTACATGAATGTGCATGAAATAGAAATAAGAAAACAACTCTATATAAATTCACTTGATGTTGAAATATTCTCAAGTCATTACAACAACACATAAGTAAACTCATAAATAGTTTCAAGATTCTACATTTAACATGGTTGTCGATGATGGACCTAAAGTGGTTACAACAACACATAAGTAAACTCATAAATAGTTTCAAGATTCTACATCTAACATGGTTGTTGATGATGGTCCTAGATCCACCACATAATTAATTATTAGAATATAAAATAAAATAAATTCATATTATTAATTAAATTGGATCTACAACCCATGGATCTATAGCATGTGGATATGTAGCCCATAGATTGGTTGAAACCCATAGATTGCATGCAAGTAGATTTGTAGAAAATTGTTTGTAGCAATCACATATATCTATAGTAAATAGTTCTATAGAAAATGAATTTGTAGCAATATGTAAGCTAATCCTTTATTCAAATATAAATACAAATCGGCACATTCATAATATTTAATTAAAAAATGAATTGAGATACTAAAGAATGCAATGGAGAAAACACCTTGATCTTAGATCCAACTTTTGAACCTTAAAAGGAAATAATACAAGGTTATCGTTAAGAAAAACATGTTTATAAATAAGGGAAAGATGGTGGGAAAATATGGTAAAATTGTGATGCATCAATCACCATAGATATTTAGGTGCTAAATCTATTAATAAATTGGTGAATTTTTATGAGCTATCTATATATAAACTCACATGGCATTGAAATATTCTCAAGTGGTTACAACAACACATAAGTAAACTCATCAATAGTTTCAAGATTCTACATCTAACATGGTTGTTGATGATGGTCATAGATCCATGACATAATTAATTATTAGAATATAAAATAAATATAAAATCATAATATTAATTAAAGTGGATCTACAACCCATGGATCTGTAGCATGCAAATATGTAGCCTGTAGATTGGTTGCAACCCATAGATTGCTTGCAAGTAGATTTGTAGAAAATTGTTTGTAGAAATCAAATTTATCTATAGTAAATAGTTCTATAGAAAATGGATTTGTAACAATATGTAAGTTAATCCTTTATTCAAATATAAACACAAATCCACACATTCAAAATATTTAATTAAAAAATGAATTGAGATATTAAAGAATGCAATAGAGAAAATACCTTGATCTTGATCCAACTTTTGAACCTTAAAAAGAAATACTACAAGTTTATTGGTAAGCAAAACATGTTTATAAATAAAGGAAAGATGGTGGAAAAAATGGTAAAATTATGACGCATCAATCACCATAGATATTCAAGTAATAAATCTATTAATCAATTGGTGCATTTTCATGAGCTACTTATATATAAATTCACATGATGTTGAAATATTCTCAAGTGGTTACAACAATACATAAGTAAACTTATAAATAGTTTCAAGATTCTACATCTAACATAGTTGTCAATGATGGTCCTAAATCCACAACATAATTAATTATTATAATATAAAATAAAAATAAATTTAGAATATTAATTAAAGTGGATCTACAACCCATAGATCTATAACATGTAGATATGTATCCCATAGATTGGTTGCAACCCATATATTGCGTACAAGTAGATTTGTAGAAAATAGTTTCTAGAAATCAAATATATCTATAGTAAATAGTTCTATAGAAAATGGATTTGTAACAATATGTAAGCTAATCCTTTATTCAAATATAAATACAAATATGCACTTTCATAAAATTTAATTCTAAAATGAATTGAGATACTAAAGAATGCAATAGAGAAAACACCTTGATCTTAGATCCAACTTTTGAACCTTAAAAAGAAATGATACAAGGTTATTGGTGAGAAAAACATGTTTATAAATAAGGGAAATATGGTGTAAAAATATGGTAAAATTGTGACACATCAATCACCATAGATATTCAGGTGCTAAATCTCTTAATCAATTGGTGCATTTTCATGAGCTACCTATGTATGATCTACATCATTAGAGGCAACATAACATCAATTCCATATGCTTCCATGCTCTATATATATATATATATATATATATATATAGTTAATATATATATTTATATTAATATATATATATATTATATATATATATATATTATATATTTATATATTATATATTATTATTATATATATATATATATTATATCCTCTTTCTTGTCCTATGCACATTACCCCTATCTCATGAATGCTCATCCTTGCTGAATTTTTTGCTATTATTTTTCTATTGTGTTGAATGACCTTTAATTAAAAGATGACAATATGTTTCCCCCTACAATTCTATGATTACAAAAAATGGAAACATATGCATTACATGACATTGAAACAGGTTAAACCACTTCAAATTCTTCCCATAAACAAGCCATAAAATCATAGAACAAAATTGAGCATATAAATACCAAAAATCATCATTTTAAACGAGATACAAGAATATACAATTAAAGTAAGATTGAAATCAATTCATGAAAAAATTATTAGATCATAATTCTCATTCAAATATAAGAAATGTTTTCATTAAAATGAAACCAAACAACCCACTTTTGCTTTATGTAAAATACTAAGAAAACCAATTTATTAATATCCTCATTCAAGCCTTCCTGTAATCCATAAAGCAATCGTAATTTTGTATCTCTTAAAACATTAAATCTTAGTAAAATTAAATAATTTAAATTAAGGGAAGGTAAGAGGTGAAAAACTTATTAAAAAATATTATAAAAAATAAAATGGGGTCATTAAATTTGAGAGCTTGGGGTTAGTTAATGGCTAAGTCAGTCCTTTATCACTAAAGTAATAGGTAAAAATATTTTCGAATTTGATCTACCTGTTTACGTACGTATGTATTTTTTCTTTAATGGTAATCTATTCAAACATTGTCACTCACCATTGTTTGATGAGGAGCCCAAGGTTTCAATCTTAGCTTATTTAGATTTAAAATATTTAACACCAATGCAATTTTCTAACTACCATTGTTTGATGAAGAGCCTAATGTTTCAAACTTAACTGATTTAGATCTCCAACACTAAACACCAATACAATGACTCAAATCTATTAATCAATAAAGGATTTTTTGTGTCAAGTTGTTCGAGCTAAATATTATCCACAATAAACTAAATGGTAGATCCTAGAATAAACTTTTAGTTTCCTCTATTATTTCCTAAAACAAAAGATCTATTACTTTTCAAAAGGGGATAAATGAATAATACTACACCTCAAAAAAAAAAGCAGCTTACATCCCGTAAATAATATAATAATATGCAACTCTTACAATAATATATACAAATATAATAATCATTTTCTAAATTACAAAATGCTATATCCCGTAAATAATATAATAATATGCCACTCTTACAATAATATTTACAAATATAATAATCATTTTCTAAATTGCAAAATGCTATATTATTATGAATTTCAAGTTACAATTTATAACTTCTTCAAATATAATTACCCTTAACTTATGTTCACATATATAACCCTAATAAACTACAAGTCCATTAAAATTTGATATACTTTAAATAATAACATAGAATTAAATCCATTCCATTTCTATCTTTGTAAGTAACTCTTATTTTTAATGAATAAAAAATAATTCGAAAGGGAAGTTGGACAATTTAAACTACACATCTGTAGAGCGTTTATCTTTAACAATGATTATTAATGTAATCATGGTTTATCTTTAACATTGGCAATGTAATTTTTTTTAATAAGAAAAGAGTTAATTTAGTTACTTGTATTGATTCAATAATAATGATTATGAATGTATTTCAATGCAGTCAATAAATAGAGAGTCAGTTTATTTATATGTGTTATTCTAATTTTTAGGAACCTTTATTCATTCAACAATTTTATGATGTTATTTTGCAAAAAAATAATATCATTTTTTTTAATAAGAAAATGGCTAATTTAGTTACTTATATTCATCCAACCATAATAATTATGAATGTATTTCAATGTAACCAATAAGTAGAGAGTCAATTTATTTGCTTGTGTTGATCCAATTTTCAATTAGAAATTATTATTCATTCAACAATTTTTATGATGTTATCTTGCAAAGAAACTATATCAAACATTTAACCATTTTTATAATGTTATTTTGCAAAGAAATAATATCAAGTCATTTATTTAGCTGTTGAAAAATGTAATTCTTATGTGTCTTACTATGTAAAAGAGTCCATTTCTATTCTATAGAAATGGTTATATCTGTATATCCCTAGTTTGATGTGTGGTTGAGTAATTCTCTCAATCAACTTATTGTGTATATCCCTAGTTTGATGTGGGGTTGAGTAATTCTCTCAATCAACTTATTGTGTGTCCAAAATAGTTTCTTTATATTAAAACCACACTTCTTTTATATATGTAATATCATAATTTAGGAATAAATATAATTTACATTATCAAATTTTATCTTTAGCATATGGGAATGGTTTTTCCTTTTCAAGTTCATTACTTGTGATTATCCAATTTTTCATTAGCTATTATTAGCCGTCCAGCAATCTTTGTTGGGTATTTTTCTGGGAAAATCCCAAAAACAACAATAATTCATACACAGAGACAATGCTCTGTTTCAACTCCACAAGGATTTTAATCACAGCGGAAACATATAAATTGTGACCAGCAAACATAGTCTTCACACACACAACAAGGATTTATATTAAAAGAAAATGCTCTTACAAATTATAGCCTTCCTCTGTCACAGAGGGATTCACCGCTTGCATTCCACTTAAAAAAAAATTACACAGGAGTTTTTACTCACGCTGCTGCGTGACTCCAGAATGCATATTCAAAAACATTGCTGTTGCACTGCTGTGCGTTGCACTTCAACACATACCATTTACCAAAAAAAATTACATACATATATGACTATGGGAGAGAGGACTTACATCGCCATACTTCCGTAAAAAAGAAGACGGTAAAAATTAAATGATTTTACTGATATTTTTCTATGCCCATACTACCGCTCAGGAAGAATTAAAACTTCACCAAAAAACTTACCAACCACAGTAAATACCATTTACTGTCTTACTGAGATAAACGGCGGTAAGAAGACTTTCACTTCACGTCAAAATTTATTTCCCAGGCTTTCACATCAACATTATCCAAAATGCTTTGGAACTCTTATCGGGTCGGGACTTCATCCCATGACACAACTTGTGTGCACCGATGGTTTCCCCCGATACCGAAATCCCAATAACAACATGGCCCGATACCTCCGAAATATATATTTTAATATATGCATGAAAATATATATATAAAACGAGCCACTTCCGGACCCGAAATATTATGAAGCAAAATGTTGAGTTCCCATCGGGTCCAGGATATCGGGTCGGGACTTCATCCCATGACAAAGCACTGCCCACTTGGTTTTCCCGATACCGAAATATTTGTGGACCCGATAATTTATCACATGGAATTAATTCCATCGTCGGGTCCGGGCTATCGGCGATTGCTCATCGCTAATAATAAAGACTCCACTTCCATTTCGCCGATCCGATATCGGCTGTTCGCTCATCGCTGAATTCACTGGGCTATCTGCCTGTGCTGATGGGACCTCCCGACGCGATTTTTAGATTGGATGCCGTCGTTGCTCCTGCACGGCAGTTGGAATTAACATTCCAACACTCCCCTTTAATTTCAACTGCTGGGCATTCAACCATACCCAAACACTTTCTCAAAAATTCAAAGCTTTTCTGATCCAGTGGCTTTGTCAAAATGTCTGCTACCTGTTCTTGAGTCCTGCAATGTTCAAGAACAATTTCTCCATTGTTCACCAATTCTCTGATGTAGTGAAACCTTGTATCAATGTGTTTCGTTCTCTTGTGAAACACTGAATTCTTTGACAATGCAATAGCTGAGCTATTGTCACAAAAAATTATTGTCGCTTTTGCCTGCTCTTGGCCTAAGCTTCTCAACATTCTTCTCATCCACACTGCTTGGCATGCTGCCGCTGTAGCTGCCACATATTCAGCCTCTGCTGTAGACAATGCTACAATGGACTGCTTCTTAGAAGCCCATGAAATGGCTCCTGAGCCCATGTGGAAAACATAACCGGAAGTGCTCTTCCGATCATCAACACTTCCAGCCCAATCGCTATCAGTGTATCCAACCAAATCTGAATGTTCTGAGTCATTATATAAAATTCCAAACCTTTTAGTACCTTTCACATACCTCAAAATTCTTTT
>APFE030363076.1:278116-308246 GCA_000404065.3 Pinus taeda | reverse complement strand
TTATAGAGGCAAGTTGTTTTGATTGCCTAGTTTGTAGTGCTCAGTTTAGAATTGGTTGAAACAGCTCCTAGAAGGAGGAGCTCGACCCATAGAGGTTAGGGAATGGTTTGGCTTGGTCTATATATGTAATTTTTCATTTAGTAGCAGAGGTTGGACTCTTGGGATAGTTTGAGACTATATTGTACATATTTTACTAGCATTTTTGGCAAAGGAAGACCAGGGTTTTGCAGCACTACTTGGGATCCATGTGGTTTTATGTCTTGATGGTGTGTTTCTTTCAGTTCTTGTAAGTTATGTATGTGCATCATTATCTCTATTGAATCTTCTCTTATTAAGCAAATGAAGTGTTAAGGTAGAATCCATGAAATTGCTATGCTCTGCCTTTAAATGTGTTTAATATTCTATGTTTTCTTCAGTTTAAGGAGAATCCTTGAGACCCCTTGCTCTCCTTATCCTCTCACCGGTCTAATCTATCCATCTCACCTGCTTTAAGGCATCAAAACAATTGCCTATCTTGCCCCAAGTGGACCTCTGTAAAAACTGTGCCTCATCCCCGCACCCAAAATTGCCTTTCCCTTGATTTCAACAAAATCATAAAAAATCAATCCTAAACTCTTTGTACTTAATACCTAGCCTAAAATCAGTCATCAATTCGGTCATCTCGAGCCTGCTTGATTACCTTTTGCCGAGTTTGACCAGGAGAGAGCCCTCTCCTGTCCTCGTAGGGCTAGCTACGAGGCTGAGCGTGGTTTGATGTGGCCTTGAGTCTTGCCTTATTTCAGCCTAAGGTAGATTTGAGCGCTAACAGGGGTCTCTTTCAGTTGCATATTATTTTAGTGAAGATTTCCAATCAGTCTTATTTTTAACTACAACATGGTTCAACTATTACTTTGCTTTCCCACTAATTATTTCTTTCTAATAGTTAGATTTGTTTATAGTTTTTGTTTTCAATAAAGTAAACTATGACCATTATGTTTGGAATCTTATATGAAGTTGGAAATGATTGCATTGCAACATCATCTGGTATGGCATACCAATTGTCTGGTACCTTGTTTCATCTAATCAATACCCATACTTTTGGTACCAATTTTCTATTTTGAAAGGCAAAGCAAGATTCACAGATATCATTTATTTGGGATGCTCAAAGATTGGAAGAATATTTTCAAAAGCAGAAAAAGCATCTTTATCAATGGAATGGAAAACTTAAGGGAGTATTTGATGATACCTTTATTTTTCCTTAAGTTGTTAAAAATTATGCATTCATTCTTTATCATTAAGGACACTATTTCATAAAGATGATTGAATAAACAATCACTTTCATAAAAGTTTAATTGAATGATAGTTCCAAACTATTCATAGCTGATATACCTTTTCTGGTATGGAATTTCATTTTTCTTATTCATATAGATTTTTTATTACTAATACAAAAAAATTTCTCAAAATATAGTTACCAAAACATAGTAAGG
Organism: Pinus taeda; assembly: GCA_000404065.3. Lineage (NCBI taxonomy): Eukaryota > Viridiplantae > Streptophyta > Pinopsida > Pinales > Pinaceae > Pinus > Pinus taeda. The sequence goes on along the minus strand of APFE030363076.1, from coordinate 306,780 downwards.
GGATTATAACAAAGTTAAGAGATCCATATAATGATACCAATGAAAAAAAAAATTAACTTGAATATTATAACCAAAACAACAAAGCATGATATTTGAGCATCTTTACTAAGACTTGCAAAAGAATTAATGAAGTCTCTACTCATTGTGGAACACTACTTTAAAAGAAAAATCATATATGAAAACTATGATTAGTAGGAATTTAGGTGTATTTTGGTTATTCTTTGGTAGCCTCATCCATCTCACATTAAAATGACTCCTTCATGCTATGTCCTTTGAGTACCTATAAGTATCATATGCATTTAAGACATTATGCAGGTAATCAAAGTCACTTTGAAAGGTAGCATCCTATGCCTTGAAGGGGCTTTGTGAAGTCACTTCCCATCTACCAAATGAAAAATCAATATCCATAATCTAAACCTAAAACGGTTGGAAACATGGGACTATAACATTTAGTTGTAAAATAGGTTTTAGAGGTTAACCTGTCAAGGCTATGGATGCCTACTAGCAGCGGGTACTAACCTGTGATACCACTAAAAACCCATCAGGGCTATGGACACTCGCACGTAATGGGGAATTCTACCTAAAGAAGTGTCAACCAAACAAAGGCTTTTGTCTACATGTATGATGGTTACTCTATAGTGTTACAATAATAAGGAATCATGTGTGGATGAAGTCAAGGGTAAAAACAAATTTCATAAATTTTCTACTAAAGAATGGCTTTAAGGTAACCTTGAGTCCTCTATCATTGGTTTTTCATACTATATATAATATTTAATTGTCCTAGAAGTGGGACCTATGATCATAGAGAACTAATAAAACTCAATTGCAAAGCTTATCTGTAATACTTGGATAGCTATAAGACTTTGGGATTTGATTAGTAATGACTAATTTTTCATCGTTTCATCATTTATTGTGATCATTGAAAAAAGGCCTCCTACCTACAAAGAAGGAGAGCGCCTTAAATTCATAAAAGGTTTATTTTTATTGAGCATAAAGCTGTTAAAGATTGATGAAATCATATGTAATGAGTGATTTGGAATTTTTTTTATGCTTGGTATTAGTTTAGCATCATTTTAATAAATATGAGATGACTTATTTTTGTTCAGTATTCATCTCATTATATCCGTTGTTTTGTTTTTGAGGTTCCTTTGTACTAGAGCCATCTGAGTAGCCCTCCTCACTTCTTCAGTACCTCACGTACTTGCATGAGGACATGAAAAACCTCAAACATGGGGGAGTAATTGTTGGGACATTTTCAACATCTTCATTTCATTCTCTTAAGCTTCCTTCAACAAAGTAGATTTGCACTCATCAACTCTAGCTCTTCCAGATCATTCAGGACTCTCAACCTTACTTTGCTTCATCTTCATCTTTATACAACTTCAATTGCAGTCTGTGGTACAAATCAATCTTCAAAAGGTATACTTGAGGTAAAACATGTTTAAAAGCTTTGTAGCTCATTAAAATTTAAGGAATCTTGATGAGTAACCTCTTCCTATTTCTCCACCTTTCTTAAACCACCATTTCCAAATCCATTAATGCATATTCTAGTAAATCTATAAGAACGATTATGGTACATGAATATATATAGTGTATTCTCCTTGTACATCATAAAGAATTCACAAAATCATTATCTGAATTCTCTCAATAGGAGGATGAAGTCAATGTTGTTTATCTAAGAAAATAACGGCAAAGTGAATAATGGCCTTACAAAGTTTCCAAGTCCACATTCATACAACCATTATCTTCATCATCACCTTATATCATCCATCATCACTTTCTAGTCCATATTTTGCTTGCATGAGGGAATGAAAAAGTCTTAAGCATAAGGGAATGTTGGACCCTAGATATGTTATCGTATTCGCTATCCGAACCTTTAATTTACAAGCCATATTCATAACTTTACAACATATTCCATAACTATTATATTACCAATTTTCACTAAATGCATTCATTTTACCTTGTGGTTAATTATTAATGATCTATTGTATTTTTAACGATCAAATCAGTTTTTAATATGGCTTTATCAATTACAATTTACTAATGTGGTTATGTCTCCAAGGAGCATGTTCCACTATGAAAATTTCTATCTCTGTATTAGTTCACTAGTTCGATACTTAATTCTACACTTGCACAAATGGAGGGAAAAAAATCAAAATTATAAAATATTTTTTAATTTTCCATAGCATGGTAAATTAGGTGCCACATGGGCATAATATTCTAGTACAAGCATTGGAATATACCTAGGTCACACATGTTGGATCCTAGCACAAGATTTAAGCTACAACCAAAAATAGGTAACAATTTTGAAATTTCCATGTTTTGCCTCAATTTATGTGCATATGGTGGTGAATATCATGTATCTAGAAAATGGGTTTTTGAAAAACATAGAAATTTACTTGGATATCAAACCATTTCCCAAAATCAAATACGGTTGCAAAGTTACAACAAGTTCTTCAAAGAAGTTTTGTCCAAAATTTTTGCAAAACCTAGATTGACAAAAGTATCTAAACATTCATCTTTGGGAGATATTTATGAGTCCATGGAAGTGAACGAGTAAATTACAAGAGAGGTTTTTGTTTATAATATGAAAAATTAAGCCCCATAGAAGCCTCTCCTCAAAATAAATCATGGTAAGAAGACATGGTTGGTTCTTTAACACCAATTTGTATAAAATTACAAAAAAATCATATTTTGTATAAAGTTGTAAATTCGTTTTCTAAGTTTAGGGGATTGGATCTTATGCTTCGTCAATAGATTTTAGGTATAAATAAAGCCTCAAAGGGCAGAGAGGGAGATAGAAGAGGATGCAGAGAGGAATTTTATCATCATTTTGAGTTGATCTTTTGTAATAGATTTGAAGTTTTGTTTGTAAGTTGAAGTTGATATTATTGTAATGAAGGTTTAATTGTTGAAGCTCTTTTCATTATTCTATTGTAAGTTAGTTTCCAGGCATGCTGCCAGGGTGGGATGGACCCCTTGATTCAGGTAATGTCCTGGATTTTATTCATAGAGTAGACTGTTAGTTAGATTCAGTTTATTTCCATGCGTTTTGTTTGATATTTAGATTCATAAATCTCAGTTTATATTAGACTTACATTTCAGATATGTTAGTATAGTAATTTCAACATGATTATATTTAAATTTATTTTTCTCAGGCTTAAGAGTCAAACAAATTTAAAATTAGTTTCTTAACACATTTTGGTATTTAGAATTTTAATTTACAGAATTTCCGTACTTAATTTGGTACTTATTTAGAATTTCAATTGCTAGACTTTCTATACTTAATTCGGTACTAAGTTATGTAGTAGAACAGGGTATTAAAAATATATATAATTTGCAGTTTATGATTCTTTAATTGATTGAAGCTTTGTAACTACTTGGAAAAATATTCCTACAACAAATAAGAACCTACAATATATCTCAAGTCTGCTTAGAATTTATTTTTGATATTTTGTTAATCCATTTCTTGTAGTTTATCACCTTGCTTTGTTTATTTTCTTGACACATTTTTTCTTATAGTTATTGGCATTTACTTTTTTGCAGCATGTTTAATTGGTTTTCAACACTAGAGAGTTATAACCACTAAAGTCTCAATATCTAATAAGCTACGTAAATAAAATCACATGAACATTGTCTATTAGTAATGAAAGATGGCGGTTTAGAATGCGATAAGCATTACAGTCTCATAGTCCAGTGACAAGTTATAATCCTTAGTGATTAATTCTTTCTAGCGTTAGTTGTTAGCATAGGTTAGAATAGGCTCTAATCATGCATTTACTGTGCTTGCATCTCTAGGTCTTACGATCCGGGATTCAATAATTAAATATTGGAATTAGAATATATATAATTCCATCAACAATGAAAAAAAAAAACTCTTTTCAATTTCCTTTTAACAATGAAACACCTAACTAAGTAGGGGAAGAAGAAATCAATCAATGGTGCAACAAACAAGTGACGCAACAATCAATCTCCTCAACTTCACTATTCCAATCAAAATCAAAGCCCTATATGCAATGCAAATAATTGTTTTTCTTTTATTTTATTTTAATGTTTCAAATTTAAAGAAACATATGAATGCAACTTGATTACCAACGAAATCAAAGCCACACAGACTTTAAGTCCAATGTAAACATTACTTTTCAAATTTGACAATTAATCTATGAATACAAAACCTAATTAACTAGAAGAAATAAAAAAAAAAAAAAAAACAAAATCTTATGAAAAAGTTGATGACACTCAAAGGTGATTAACACTCATACATAATTAAGTCGAATTTCACACTAAATTTCACACAAGGGATTGGCTTTACATAGATAATGACAAATTTAAGAGACTCAGGAAAACTTTCTGGACCAAAGAAGAACAAACTGCAAGGAAAAGAAATGAAAATTTTTGCATCCTAAAAGAATTAGCATAGGTGCAGAATAGACAGCAGTTCACTACAACACATGCACAAACAAGGAGCAGGGGCATTGAAGCGCTTTGTCTCCAGATCAAGGGGTGCGTTGGGGTAGTTTCATTTAAAATATGAAACAAGAAATGCAACCAAGCTCAAAACAATGTTTTCCTAGGGTCAATCAATGTTTGAGTGAGTCAATTAAGGTTTCTTTAAGAGGTAAAAAAGTGATAAGGTCAAGGAAAATGCTAAGGGAAGGTATCGATCCCTAGTGGAGTCACCAATTTGTTATGCAGAATTTTCATGATTGTGGAGAAAGGAGAATTCCCTAGATCTAGTGGAATGATCTAGAATAATGAAAGAAAAAAACACGAAGTTTCCCTTAGAGAAATTAGAGTATGGGATAGAAGGCTACCTAAAATCTGTAGCAAGCCTTCCTTTCCTCCTTGCTTTTAGGCTCCAACTCTAGCTCAAAGTACTATAATTAGAACTACATACATGACTAAAACAAGAAAAGGATCCACAACATCCACTTAGAATAATCTAAAATCTATATTCAATGAATCAACATGGCATTAAAATACATGAGTGCAAATATAACACAATACATATAGGAAAATAAGAGCATCTTTGTATTGATAAATATAGGAGAGAGTTTACAACTATAAATAGATGTAAATCTTGTAGATGTCTCCCCAAGTTGACTTTTCCTTCCTTGCCACAAAGTACACCTCAACATTCACCCTAATACTTGAATTTGATGACTCTTTAGGCTCAAAGAAACAATATAAGGGCACTATCAATCTCCAAAAGCTAACCTAAACCTTATGGGAGTTAGTAAATTTATAGGAGGAGTGTGGTAGTTTTAAATTTTTTATCCAATTACCAATTTAGGCTTGAGATCCACTTAAGAGGGCAAGAGGAACTCAACGGATAAGAGATAAGGTCTCCAAGATAGGATTCAAGCTCTTTATCTATGGTAAATGGTTAAAACTACCTTGTAAGTTTCTAGAAGAGGAAGCTTTGGCATTTTTTTTTTTATTTTTCTAGAATTTCTAGAATCAACACACCTGCAAAAGGGAGAAACATGTGCTAACAGTTGTTTTTGAACATGCATGCAACATGTGCTGAACGTAGGTGGCTAAGGAGGCAAGGTGCGCAGGGGCTAAAAATAGTGTTTTTGAACTAATTTCCCCAGAAACTAAAACTTTTTGGAGAAGTGATGCTTAGAGATTTTTGAAGGGGTTATAACAAAGTGTTCTAGGATGTTCATTGATCTAGTTAATAGGCCTATTGTGCTGATGTGAAAAAATGGCTTGTAATAGGGGTGATTGGCTGAAAGAGAGATTTGGTTCAGCCTAATTTATTTCTAGGTGGTACGTGGAAGTCCCCGACTTGGTTAGCTTTTGCATATGATAATAAGAGATCTTTTCTTATTGTATTCTATCAGTGTTTGTACTTGTCATTATGTGGCTTTGATGGATGTTCTATTATGGTTATTATTCTGGTTAAATGTTGGTTATAATCATTTTTCCATAACATGTTCTAGCTGTGGATCTTGATATGTTTTAATTAGTTAATGAATAGTTGATGAATGAATGAGATAAAAAATGTTACTGTAACTATCATGAGAGGGCATTAGACCTTCTTGGTTAATCTCAAATAATTTTTAGATTGCTATGTTCAAATATGCATCCATGACCTATAGATTACATGTTCACCATATGTTTAACGGAATGAACATCATGGTTAGGCCTCGTTAGGTCAAGTCCCTAGTTAAGTTTTATATTAATGGATTTTTCCTTAGATTATTTATCATTCTAAAAATTATCACTGTGTTCTTGGTAGTGGTATTGAGGATAGCATGAAATGGTGGCTCAAAATTCGGGATTACGACCTCTGAACTAGAGAAATTGGGCTACAACCACATGGTTGCAGTGTTGTGCATGAAGTTGGAGGATTCGAACCACATGGAGGCCTTGTTGTGGGTTCAATTGTGGGGCCAAGGTAGATAAAAAGAGGTTTATATCAAGGTTTGGCCACCTGGGGTGGTTGTTCAACCTTTGAGTGAGTTATAGCCCTTGTGGGAAGTTGTGAGTTATTAGTTATCGTTTGTATTCACCCCCACTTCCTTAATTGGATCTAGGACGTTGATTCAGGTCATACTATCTCTTCCTTTCATGTTTATCTCAGTAGGTCGATCAAACTAGGTAAATGTGGGAGGGATAGTTTCATATTGCTATCGGAGCCCCTAGGTTTAAGAACTTGGACTGGATGGGTGGATCGTGTTTTTCATGGATGCATGTCAGTTGTCTATGTGTTCATTATGCATGCATTGTGATGGTTATTGTTGCAGTTGTGTCATCATGTAGAGGTTGATGATTTTGACGTTGAGATGATTTACATGATGATTTCATTAAATATACATATGTTGTGCTAATCTGAATTGATTTTTTAAAATTAGATAGCTTCCCCTAAACTTCACTGAGGTATGTTGACTATGTATATATTTGGTTTATCTGACATTGTATGTTTGCAGGAAGTAGATGATCAAGATAAGAATCAAAATGGTGGATTACTATTGACATGGTTCTCCCTATGAATTAGATGAACAACATGGTGATGAGTACTCCCTTGATATAGAAGATACATTGAGAATTTTGAAAGAAATGATCATAAGTTGCAAGGTGGATAATGATAGAATCATTCAGTCATAGTAAAGACTTACCAGAGCATAGGAAAAGCAAGTAGAGATCAATGTAGTCATCCTTAAGAGTTTATCAAATTTGTAGAGATAGGGACTGCTCAGGACTAGTCATGGGGAGGAGGAAAGGAACAATGGCCTAGAATATGGGTGCAGGTATCAATAAAGATACAATTTTGAAAGTGATGACACAGTCATATATGGCAGGTTCTTTGACACCCCTAATAGGAGGGTAATGACTGTGGGCTCTATTCTAGTTCTGGTTCAGAGAGGCAGCTTCATCATCACTGTCACCATTCGTAAAGGAGTAGTGAGAGGCAATGCTTTCCAGAGAAGTTCAATAAAGCAAAGCCTCCTACATTTGACGGAGAAATGAAGAAGTCACATGATTTAGAAGCTTGGTTGCATAGGATGATTAAGTTCTTCAAATTTCATGATTACTCAGAGAATATGAAAGTCAAGATAACTACTTTCAGTCTTAAAGGAAAAACATACATTTTGTGGGATGATGTAAAGAATGTCAGAGGCATTTGAGAAGATGATATGACATGGAGTGAGTTTAATAGAGTCGTTAGGAAGAAGTATCTATCTGAGAGATACTATGATGACATGGTAAAGGAATTTATGAGTTGAAGATGGGATCTATGACCGATGAGGAGTATACTAGCATATTCTTGGAGTTGTTGAGATATGTGTCATATCTTAAGAAGAAGAAATAAAATATTAAGAGATTCATCAATGGGTTGTTGGTGTCATTCAAATACAAGATTGAGTTTGATGAGCCTAAATCATTGGAGGAATCAATTAGAAAGTTGAAGCACTATTATGAGCAATCGAAGAGTAATAATGAGTCTAATAAGGAGTGTGTTGATGGTGCTGGACCCACCAACATTTAGGGGAACTCCCTGGTGTGAAGTCCCAACTATACCTCACACTGTTTGGTGTAGGAGTCCCATTCGGTATGATGGCCCAGTTGCCATTATCTTAAATGTTTTCCCTAGTTCTTTCTTTCTGACACATGAGAGTGGTCTTCTTTGTCTTCGAGGTTCACATTCCTAGTGAATAATAGTGTTACTTGTGTCAATTTTCTTTCATAGTAGAGAGAGAATATGGAATTGAGTTTTCTAGTTGATGGGGAAAAAGTCCCAACCCTGTCAAAGACACACAACACAATAAGACATGCATAGCATTTAGAGGAGCAATTGACACAGATGCGCAATTACAACACACACATGATGATAGCACGTACAACACCTAGCGGAGCAGCTTGTGTGAGTGCGACAGTCGTTATCATAACTTTATGTAAAAGGTTATGTCTGATGTCTTAGGAGGTAACCAACACTGGTAGGAGAACTTGAACAAATTATACAACACATTTTCATAAATATATGTACTAGAGCAAATGAATGACTTCAACTGTTTAACACGGGTTAAAGAAACATGTATTACAAGTGTTCAAGATTAATCTTACAAACAGTCACAACACGTGTGAAAATGTGCTGGCCTGTGATCAGGCTTCTGAATTAAGAAAATGTTCCAAGACACTTCAATACACCATACATCACTAACGCCATGAAAGGGTTGTTGGAGCCACTGCTCACTCCTCAAAGAAAAGACTACAAACTCTCAAGGCTATGTGGAGCCAAGGTGAAAATTCCTTTGCATGTACAAATGAAGGGGTAATTATAGCCAAGGGTAAAACTGACCCTTGTGATTGTTTGACTTCCCTAATGACTATTTGACTTATTTGACTCCTTAGCTTTACATGAATCTTCGTATGACATGTGGGTCTCTTGGACTTCCACGTTACATTACATTGATTTACACAATGTGGCCCATAGTAGTGATGTGGTCGTCATGACTTAAGACATGACTCGATGCGACAATGCTAGTATGTTCATGTTGTTGGTGGTGTCCATGTTGAGCTATAGTGTTGGAATGTTCATGTTGCTCGTAGTGTCCATGTTGAGCTGCAGTGCTACTGAGTGATGGATATGCTCTTAGTGTATCATAGCTTCACCTACACATGGAAAGGTGTGGGGAGTCTTCGATGGTCTTGGTGTTTGCTTGATATTGCATGTGCACATCGCTCGCTTTCTTGTACTTTTGAATGCTTGACATGTTCATCCATTTTTGAAAAATTATCGTCGCATGCATGGTTCGTTCGTCTGTTCACGAACATATCTCCTTGCATGAACTCTCCTTGTTCATCCCATCCGTGGTTGCGTCATGTCTTATCCATATACTTATATATGCAGTCAATCATGACAAGATGACATCAAATCCATAAACCTCCTAGTCTACCATGATGCATTTCTATTCACTTTTAGATGCAGGTGACTAGGAGAGAGAACACAACCATAAAACTGCACAAGGCAAGTTCCAAGATGGGATGTGGGCTCTAGGCACTTCTAGTGAAAATTATGTAGAGATCACTAGGAGACTGATATGGTCAATCCAGATCAACAGTGACTGTTCGCAGGACCTGGTTCGGTTGGAGGGAAGATTTGCACAATTTTTGGAGGGAAGCAATGCAGGCTGTAGGAAGGCTAGACAACAAAAATTGTGTAATTCCTCGAGGGAGCTAGTAGCAGGCTACAGGAAGGCTTGGTAGTAAAAATTACACAATTCCTAGAGGGAGATGGCAGTAGGCTATGGGATTGCTGGAGACAAAAACTACGCAATTGCTGGGAGGCTGACCCGTTGAACACATATTCATAGTTTCTAAGTTGAGTGGGATGTTGGGTAGTTTAGGGGCTTGCTCATGAAATCTCTGTAGTTTTCTTGGTGAGAAACCATCCGACTGATTGGGTGGCTAGCTGGGAAAACTACGCAGTTCTTTGAGGGAAACAAGGATGGACACTGGGTGTCTATCTAACCTGTCTATGTAGTTTTCTCAGTCAACATAGAGGGAAAAGTCAACAACTTCTGTGAAATTTTTGATGGGAGTGAGTCCCGGGGTCACTGCCTGGTCAAACGCTCTGGTTGACCAACGGGAGGGTTGGTTGATAAACTTGCAGGAAATACAGATTGAAATGGCTTGTTGGACACTTTTGTGATTATCTGGGTGATAGTTGGTTGAGTTAATTATAGGGTGCAGGTCCAGATGTTAGAGGATGATTTGGTCATCAGAACTTAAAAAAAATGACTAAGTGTGTGAGTGAGTGAATTTATGCATACATGACCTTGCAAACACACACTCAACATGACTTGATGACAGGATGCCTCAAACCATCAAGAAAACATATCCTCAACATGATTAACTGACAGTGCGAGCGACAAGTGCGATGCTTGTGATAGATCTTTGAACGACCGTGACAACGCTTACATGACAGTGCATACCACTTCGTGTGTGAGTGCGATGGATGCTCACATAAAGAATAAAACATGTACACATGAAGTGAGGACCTTGTGCATGACCAGAACATGGTTGCAAGCATGGCATTGAGACCAACATGCAAAAATTTGTTTGTTGAATAGTCAAGCATGGAGGGTGAAAAGACTCACACAAGCCCATAGGGTGAGCCTGAGTGCTTGCAAACATCAAGGAAAAATCCAAGGGAGGATCTGAAATTGGATGCAGGTCAAAATTTTGGATGATGTTGTAGCCACTGCAACACTTGGCGACACACTGGTTGAATTCTAGATTCTCTGTTTTGGTCCATTTACAACACAGGGCCTTGGTCCCTCACAGAGTATTGAATTCTTGTGTGGGTTACTTCATCTTCCCCAGTTACCCCATGGAAATACATGGTTCACCTTTGGCCAACTCAGTCAGAGACAAAAAAATAAGTTTTAGGTTGATCACAACTTTTCGAAATCGGGAAGGGTAGTTTGGCTCATGAGTTAAAAAATTTCAGAGTATAAGATTTCATCTCTGGTGTTGCTTCGCTACTAGCAGGCCTGGACAATACCTCGATGGAGTCATGTACGAACACACACATTTCTCCACTACCAGCAAGCCTGGTTAGTACCCCAATGGAGTTTCATGCTTCACCTATCTGTGTAGGAAGCATTTCTCTTCTTTTGCCTTTGTATTTTTAAAGAGGACTGTGCATAGGCACTTATTTATTTTTGGGGTGGAAGAGGGATCCTGACTTATTTAGTGTAGAGGAGATTATTCCTTCAAAGAAGCATGTAAGACCTCTGACATATGTTTTCTCATTTAGATTTTCCCCTTCTCCATTTCTACTAGTTAGATGAGCTTGATCACACAGAGTAGAAGACTGGGTGTAGGCATGGGGTTTCCCAGTGTGGACACAAGTTCATGGTTGGACCCAAGCTTCCCTTGAAAACAACTCATATTTTCCAACAAGACTTCGTTAGCCGAAGGTTAGAACCAAGCATAGAGAAGATGGGAAAAGGATTGGCCAAGTGTTGCAGTGTCACTAGTCTCTTTAGATCTCAGCCACATACTCATTCAAAAGGCATAACTCAGTAGAGGGAATCACTTATTTACAAAACTAAAAATAGTGGGATACTAAGAAAACCAAACAAATAAAATAGAAATAGTAAGCAAAGGAAACAAAGAAAAACCAACATTCAGTAATCAGATAATGTACATGGTCCGGGGTGCGGCCCGACCTATTGAAAATAGTGCTTGAGATCTTGGCCATTGATAGGAAGGTTGTCAATCCTCCCGTTAAGTGATTGTAGATGGTATGTGTGTGGGACAATGTTAGGTCCCTATAATACTAGTGATTCCCCCATTACTATTGTCATTTTATCCATTATTGTTATTATTGTGCCCCTATTGTCCCCATATTGTTATTATTGTGGCCCATAGAAGCCCATTATTGTTACTATTGTGCCCTTATACTATTATTATTATGTTGACTTTGATTATATTGTGACCCCTTAGACTCCTATATATAGAAAGGAAATTTTTTCATTTGTATCATCCAAGAATTGTTCATTTGTGTAATGTAAAGGAGGTTTCCCCCTCTAAGAGGTTGATTCTGAAGTCGTTGATCTATCTTTTCTATCTTTTTGTGTGTTGTTTCTTATCATTTGGTATTAGAGCTTTGGATTTTAGGGTTTCGCTGCTCCAAACAAGCCATCTTGCAATTTTTGCTATAACATTTTCTCTATGAAGTTTCAAAAGCTAAAACAAAAACCCAATTGAGCCTAAATTGTTCTGAACCTCGGGTCGAAATTTCAGATCTTGTCTCGCTATATTTTTGGAGATAGGATTTGTGGACATTAGAATTTTTGTAGTCTCTCGAATTACATTCCAAATAAGTGACCATGGGAAAATCGTCATAAACTTCTCTCTAGGCATTAGATTGAAATTTCGTAAGAAGTTACAAAAAGAGGATGGAATATAGTTTTTGGTGTATTATTTTCAGATCCGAAGGTTGAAACAGTGAACTGTGGCACATTGTACAATTTTCTTATACTGAAAAATTATATAATTAGCTCATCTTCGGAGATTGGGCATGAATCTTTCTTAGAGAATCCAGTTTTGATCAAACTAGTGGAATTAGAACGAGGATGTAGATGGCTCTCGCAGGAATAAACTTCAGACCTTGGAGATCCGCAATTATAGAGATACAATAGATTCAATATCTAGCTTCTACAAAGAGAAAAAAGGTGTGTATTCTTTTTAAAATTTTGCATAAGTTTGGGTTAAAAATTAGTTTGAAGTTCAAAGGGCATAGTGAAGCATAATTATCATTAATTGATGCCTCAAAGAAAGAAAATGGAAACACCTAGTAAGCAACCTGAATGCTCTAGCATGACTCATGAAGAAGAGGAAGAAATGCAACATGATATATCAAAATTACGAGAGCAAGTGCAACAAATTTCACTCTCAAAAAAAGTAACAGAAGCTAAGATGGATGGTTTAAAGAAAGGCGTGGAAGCTAATATAGATGTTATTAAAGACAACATTGAATATTGGAAGAAAGACATAGAAGGTTGGAAGGAATGTTTGACAAAGTTGCTACAAGAAAAGCTTCCTAACGACGAAAAGGTAGTAGAGGAAAATCATAATGAGAACAAAAGAAATGTTAATCATGATTCAAAGAATGACAACATTGAATATTTGAAGAAAGATGTGGAATGTTTTAATGAAGGTTTGATAAAGTAGCTACAAGAAAGGCTTCTTAATGGTGAAAAGGTGGTAGAGGAAACTCATGATGAGAACAAAATAAATGTTAATCATGATTTCATTGACTCTAACATTGGAACAAAGACCCACCACATTCCAAAGATAGATATGAGGAAGCTTGATGGAAAGGATCTCGTAACATGGTACTACAGATGGAACAATATTTCCATCTCCATAATGTGTAAAATGCACAAAAGTTACGCATTGAAACTTTATATTTGGAACCAAATCAGTTTGTATGGTATCGATGGCTTTGCTCTCGTAAACAAATTGTCACTTGGAAAATTTTTACGGAAGAAATGATAGCACATTATGAGGATACAAAAATCAACACCTTTTTTAGCCAATTGATAAATCTCAAACAAAAGGGTTCAATGATGGAGCACATTGAGGACTTCCAAAAATTGCATATAAGGGTAAAAGATATTCCAGAGGAGCATAGGATTGATGTGTTCATAGGAACTTTAAAGGATAACATCGAACATGAGGTTCGCCTTTGGGAACCAGATTCATTGGAGAAGGAATTAAAGTTGGCAAGAAAAATGGAAAGAAAAATTATGACAACAGGGAACCCTACAACTCACAACTATAAAGATGGAAGTGTTGTTGCTCCTAACCTCCCACAACCTACAAGGTTGACACCACAACAATTGGAAGAAAAAAGAGCAAAAGGGCTTTGTTACAATTGTGATAGAAAATACACTAAAGGTCATAAGTTTGCTGAGAATAAATTATTTTACATAGATTGTGAAGAGGAGGAAGAAAATGAGCAGGAAATGTCAAAAGAAGAGGATATACACCAGGAAAAAACCCTAGGGAAAGAAGAAATGAATCAGACAATATCTTGTAATGCATTGGCCAGAATTGCCACTCCTCAAACTATCAAGATAGAAGGACATATCAAGAAGAAAAAGGTAACAATGTTGATTGATTCACGTAGTACCCATAATTTTATTCATTGTAAGATTGCCAAGGAATTGAATTGCTTCCTATATCCAGCACCAGAGTTTCAATTGATGGTTGAAAGATAAGGAACCATAAATTGCTTTGGAAAGTGCCACAATATCAAGATATCCATGGGATAATATGTATTGAATAGCCCAATGCTTTCCATTCCAATGGGTGGTGCTGATGTTGTACTAGGAGTCCAATGGCTACAATCCTTGGGTACAATAGATTTTAATTTTCAAGAAATTTTCATGAAATTTTCTTCAAAAGGAAAGGAAGTTGAATTAATGGGTATCATAGGGAAACCAAGAAAGATAACCAACATTAACAGATTGAAAAAGCTTCTAAAGAAAGAACGACAAGGCGTAATTGCACAATTATGTTTGCCAGAGGTTCCCACATGTTATAGGCATATTTAGGCACTGCAACCCCAATCACATATGTCGATAAACCAAGGGTTCTTAAACCCATAAAATTGTTGTTTCATACCCTAAAGGATCATGGTCAACTGATTACATCATTTCCCAGAAGTTCCACCTAAAAAACCACTCAGAACTGGCCAAAACTGGACCATACAGATTGCTCCATGCTTAGGGTGTGGTGCATACTGGCTACTACACTGGCCAGGTGTGATGCATAATGAAAGAGCCTTCTGTAGGGTGTGATGAGTGAGAGTAGACAAATGGAAGAGTCAGTTTGCTAAGTGGAAACCCAAAGAATATTCTGGAAACTGCTCATATGACACTTGCCTCTCTGAATTCGCCCAAGGATGAGTAAGAGATCAATGAACTCTCCAAGTGGAACCAAGAACTATCAGTGAAATGACACTAATCAAAAACCCAAAAGCTGACTCACCCCTCTGCAAATATCTATAAATGGATCCCTCATTTGAGAGATCTAAAGGCTCGAATTTTGTAATTTGTAAGGAAGTGTTGTTGGTTTCTCTTTGAGAAGAAACATTGTATTGTTGGGTGATCTTGCTTTTCATGAGCTGAAGAGGGCTTTCATGCTGGGAGGATGATGGTGGATCAGACAGCTAGGTTGTAATCCTCTCTTCTATTTCTACTTGTTAACACCCAGGTTGTTCCCTATGACTCCCAAGGGAATACGGCCGGGGTAACCACTAACCAACCTTTGGATTATAGATCCTAGCCTATCTATAATCGGAGAGGGCTCTCTCTTTAAGTTTCAGCTATGCGTTGTGAAGATTTTAGGCTAGTTAAAAGTTTTAGTTTCCTGTTTAAGACTTTGGTTGGTGGACTTTTGTTGTAAGAAGGGCATGAAGAGTATAGAAGATGCTAATCCATTGGGCATATGGAGTCAGAAATGTGAGATAGTTCTGGTGCTTGTGATGGAGAAAGTTTTGCTGTAAGGCTAGATGGCTATTGTTAATATAATTTTCCAATTAGTGAGTGAAACGATGGGAAGTTAAGTTACAGACAGTGTGATACTAATTTGAACAACAATTTCTACTTAGTAGCATAAATGAATTACCAAATAGTGACTGTGAGATATTCAGAGCTTATTGGAGCAGTTAAGAATTCCAATTTAAACAGCTGAAGTTATGGAAAACATTTATAGTGAAGATAGATTGAGATCAGGGTGTCTCCATGGACAAATTCTGAGCTATTCTTTTTCTTTCTTTCCTATATTTAGAACAACATATGAGAGTCATGAGCTAAACAAATAACAGAATATTAACAGAGATAGAGAAACACTTATTATATTAAGCCATAGCACTAGAATCCTGTAGCATTCAATGGTTCCAACACAGCATCCATCAGTAAGACTCAGTTCCTGTAAACTCCAAGCTTTATTTATAACATCCTTCTGAAAGTTACAGCCGAGTTCTCATTTATTCATAAGAGAACAACAAAAACCAACCACACCTTGAACGTTTGTGCGAGGGGGAATATATACAATAGTTTTTACAAAATATCTGAAATGCTGAGTCATTTGATAAATTAACTCTGCTCACCAACTTTACAAAATAGCAGATAAGAAAGTTATTGCTACTCTAAATGTAGGATAAATGGTCTTTAATTCTGTCAGAACTCTTCTTGACCTTTGGAGGACACTAAGTCGGTTGAGCATTCTGCTTTAATGCTGAATGATGTGTCTTTATATTCTGTCATGCTGTAGCTTTCTCGGTCCTGTAACCTGTGGCTGTCATTGTTGCTTTTGGTGGCCGAATCTTCCTGTTGAGTTGGCTCATTCCACTTTTTCCAGTCATAGTGTATGCATCACACTTTTTGAATCTAATGACTTATATTTCGATGACAAAACTTTGATGAAACCTCCTGCTTATAATAATAACTGTATCATTGAGGTCCACCATTCCTGTGTAGGCAATTGATGCCTCAAAATTGCATCTAAAGTCTCATCTGCCTTTGTGTATTTGTAGAAGTTAGGAGGCACTTCAAACAAATGGCTGACCTCATTCATGATAAAAAATAAGTTCTCTATTCTGTCATAGAGACTTTGCCCAGATGCTGGCCCTGTTACCTATGAGCTGCTTGATCCTTGACTGATCTGATTGGTGGCAAATGTGTTCACCCTTTTTGCATAAACCTCATGTGATAGAAGTTTCCCAGCACTGTTGAGCAGGCTAGGAAGACCTCTGCCCTGTAATGCTGCAAACTTGTCCATGAACTTGTTGACCTCTGTTTACATGTCTTGGCTTCTTCTATCCAATGTCTGCACCAGGATTTTCAATGTGAGGACCCTCTTTATCAGCTGTATAGTTTCTGTTCTATTGGAGATCCCAATTGCTGCCAGCTGAGGACCTGTCCGGTTATTGAGCACATTAATCATTCTGCTGGCTATCTCAGGCATACTGCCTAGAGATGCCCTTCCTCTATGGGCTTCTTTCTGAGCCTTGCCTATGAGCTCCATTTGCTCATGGATAGTCTCAATGTATTGCCACTGATCTGTTATTGATTGTCCAATGTGGGTCCATAAAACTGTCCTGATCTCAGCCACCACTTTGTCAACGGTGAGCTCTTTCTCCAGCTCCTATATCTTCTCTTTGAGAGCTTTTATTTCTCTCCCTTTCTCAGCCACATTCTGCTTGGATTTGTCATATTTTTCATTCATCTTAGCCAAATTCTCCTTGGCTCCATTCAGCACTGCCATCTGGGCTTCGAGGACCTTGATCTCACTCATCATTTTCTGCATATCAAGGCTCTGAGCCTGCTCTGAAGTTGGTGCTGGTGCTGCTGTTGATATTGATGGTGCTGCTGGTTTTGTGGGAGGAGTAGTCTTAGGGGGTTCCTCAAGGTTTATAACCTCTGGAGGGGGCTAAGAAGTCTGGCCTACCTCTTTCTGCTTCAGGGCTGCCTGCAGTGCAGCTTCTATATCCTCCAGCTTCCCTTCTGTCTGCACTAGTTGTTTGTGCAGTGCTACCAGCAATGTAGCTACCTCCTGGTCTTGCCTCTGCTGAGCAACCTCATCTGTTTGGGGGTGAATGGTTGCTGGGAGCTTCACCTTCTTTCTTAGGGATACAAGGTCTGCATCTCTTATCTTCAACAGCGATTGTATGGCCTTTGGATCTTTGGGGTCATGCCCAAGCTCTATAATTATATCCTCCAAAGACTTGATCCTGTTGTCTTTGGCCAGGGAGGATGCCTTCTCCAACTCAAGTTGGGCAGCTGTATTATTTAGGCTGTTTTCCAACCTATTAGCCAACATTGTTTTGTCTGCCAATGTTGCATAGACCATCTCACCCTTTTGCTTGTGAAGCTCTATTTGGTCCATAGGGTGGATGTCCTTTGCAAGAACCTCAAGGTTGGTTCTTATATAGTCTGCAGTTGACTGTGGCTGCAGCATGGTGGGCATGAAATGACTCATGGTCATTTTTCCTTCTATGATGTCATAGGCTGACATAAGCCTTTGTTGATTGGTGGGGGCCATCTTCAGCAACTGGTTGTAGATTTGGAGCCTGAGTGGCTCATTTCTCCTCTTGATCTCAATAAACTGTTGCTTGATGCCTGCCTTTGCTCTCCTTTGATGACTTGAGGAGCTGACCTCTCCTCCAATAGTTCTCTCTTGTTCCTGCTGAAAGGAACTGGCCGATGCCTCCATACTTGGTGGGCCCATTCCCAATGATTGCCCCATAGGCATTTCTTCCTCAGAGAGAGGATTTAATCTCTGCCTTTTCTCCCCTTGATTTGTTGACTTGGTGAGGGGAGTCTCCTGTTCTCTGTCCCTCTTCTTTCTTTTTTCCTCCTTTTGTTGAGTTTGAAGCACTGAGGCCTCCACTGCCTTTTCTTGCCCAGAAGGCATTTTCTCTTGAGCCTGTTGCTCAGTAGGTGTTGGGGCTTTAGCCATTTGCTCTTGCTGCATAGGATGTCCGTCTTCTTGATGTTCTTCTTGCCGTTCAACCTCCTTTTCTACTTGTTGTTCTGTTTGCTGCTCTGTCCTAGGAGGTGGTTGTTCCTGCTCCACCTGCTTGCCTTTATCTTTGCTTGATTCCTGTTGGGCAACTCCGGCTGCTTGCTGCTGGGCTGTGGAAGATGAGGCAGCTGCTCCAATTTGCCTTTGACAGGAGGAAGAAACCTGCCCACAAGTTTCCAAGTCAGCCTCTTTTTCAAGATTCCTTGCTTCTCTTCGTAGCATTTCTTCTTTACCAATTGGCTCTTCTAAGGTGCCTTCTTTCCAGCATAGGGCATTGGCATACTGCTCAATATGAGGCAGTTTCACATGAGCATAGCCACCCAATTTGTAATTTATCCTCCTAAGGGAAATGAAGTGATTAGGGTCATCAGGCACCCATTTGAAGCTGGTTTGAAGTCTGAGGGTCTCTAGGATCCTATCAGCTTCCTTCCATCCTTCCTCCTTTTTATTGTACAGAAAAGGGCCCAGCTGATTTCTCACCTTTAGTTGCACCTTCTTGTTTTTACTTTGGAAATGGACATAGTTTGCATTTCCAAACTGCCTGAAGTACTCTAGGGCAAATAGTCTCATAGGGACATATCTTGGCAGCCTATAGAGATTCAACTCACAGCCATATACTGTGATTACTGTATGGTGTTGATAAAAGTACCAATCACCAATGCTGTAGGCCTTTGAGAGTTGAAGAATTCTTTGCATTTCCTCTGTCAATCTGGGAGGAGGGACACCCAATAACAAGGTCATAGCTGGATGGATGAAAAGATCAATGAATTCACAGTAGGTGTAAGGTGAATAAGGCAGAAGATGGCAGACTAAAGACCAAAACACAACAGACCTTGGGCTTCCCTGGGCATCTAGCTTTTTGAGAGGGACAGGGAAGGCATCCGGCTGATAGAACAAGAATAAATGATATATGTACCGGGTGTATTTAAACACCTTTTCCCTTTCTAGATTCATTAATTGCTCATGAATCTTATTGGCAATAAAAGTGGCAAAATCATAATGTACAACAGGAGGCATTCCTGGGGAGAAAATGGGCAGCATTGCCATAATGGTTTCATCCACATCCTCATATGTCCCATAACCCATGATGTAACTGATCAAATCTACCAGCATTTTGCCCAGCTCATTAAGATATTGATATGCTATGGGAAGGGCAGTGCTCATAGATTGATATTGAGGCTGAATGAACAACTGATTAATCCTGGCAATCTGATCACTGGACAACTTGCCCCCTTTCGTTATCAAGTCATGGGTGGAGAGAGGAGTTAAGGGTTTTGTGGTGTGAAAGTGGAGCATTTCATTGATGGCCTCAGGGGTGATATAGAACAATACTGAGCCTCAGGGGCTGAGGATGGCTCTCTGACAGGGGTCATAGCTCGACCTGCATTGATTTATCAAGTCTGGGAGGACATTGACTTGAGGAAGGTTGTAAATGGGTATGTGGGAGTCCCAAATTCCTAAGGTATCAGCCCCACTAAGATATTGGGCCTTTAACTCATTCAACAGGTGAATATTGAATTTGGCTGTCATGGCCATGGAGTCTAACATTTGGTAATCTCTATCACCCAGGGCCTTCCACTCTAGCTCTCTGTGCGGGGCATTTAGAGGCTGAACATTCAGGGCTACTGGTGTTTCCATGGCTGGGTACTACTTGTGAGTTTGTACTGAAACTGGCTTTAGTGGGCAGGAGAACACTGAGGGCTAATTCTGCAGAAGTAAAGCCAATTATAAGGGTAAATGAGGCCACTGTGGTGAAAAATGGCGTAGAATGCTCAAAGGGAGTTAATTTAGGGACTGCAGGGACTGGCAACTCTGTTTTTCCAGTGAATTATGCCTTTCAGGTTTTCAGTCCATGAATGCGCAGACAAAGTGGGAATTCAGGAAAAGGTGACTGTATATGGGTTCAGTAGGCGAATTTTGACCCTGCCACTGTGAAGGGATGTTGGTTTACTGGGAATTTACTGGTAAATTGGTTGTAATTACTACTGTTAATTCAATTTTGTAGAATTATGGACAAAAACGAGCTCTGAGGGGATTCTTTGGGAAAATACCTCGTGAATTCCCGGCAATGGTTGCAAATGCAGGCGGGTGGGAGGCGGCAACATCCTTCAAGGTTGATTTTTGCAGGTTGGCGACAGGTGGTCGTAAATTACATGCAGAGGTGAGCAATAGTTCAATTTGCAAAAGTGAGGAAAAATGCGAAAATTGGCTAAAATATGGACTTTTTGGGTATTTGGCGCACTTTTTGGATGACGTCAACATGATGTCATCAGGTGGGGTCAGGGTCGGGTGACGTCAGCATGACATCATCAGGTGATGTGGCAGTCTGTGAGTGGTCCATGGGGATTGGACAGGTGGCGAACACGTAGGAGCGCTGGCAGTCGGGGGTGCTGACAGGGCGCCGAGAGGAAGTGACGTGGGCGGGCGTGGCGCTGGCGTGGGCAGGCGGTATTGCAGAGTGGTAAGTGGGTTTTCTCGGACCGCCCTCTATACGGTCGCGGTATTGTCAGAGGGTGATCCAAGAGAATATAAGGGTGACGCGTGGCAGAGGCCTGACGTCACCCTCTGACAGTTTCTCGGAAGGTATCTTTCGGTCACGGAGGCCCGTTCGATATCATGTGGGTCGTCGGATGGGAAAGCCCAAATCCGACGGTCGACGGGTTGATAACATGTGTGGGTAATATGGACTGCGGAGAAGGATAAAATATTATTTTTCTGAAATTCGTGCCTGGCGGAACTTTGGAAAAAGTGGGTTTTTCGGGTTTTTGCAGCGTTATGCGTTAAATGGGTTTTTACAAAGGTTTATTTACAAAGTGGGTTTAAGGCTATTAATCCGAGCAAATCACGGATTAATCCCTAAGATTAATTTTTGGCGCTCTTTGGGTCGCGCTCAATGTTTTTAGCGCACAAAGAGATTCAAAATCATACATAGAGCTATAGTGCTCGGGGAAGGGGATACTTAGATTTTTTTTTTTTTGGGTTTTTTGCCATGTTTTACATAGTAATAGGGGAAATAGGGTGTATAGGGAGTTAAATAGCGATAAGTTAGTAGTTAATATGAGTGAAAGAGGTGGATGGGGGGGAATACTAAGTTTTGTTTATATGAAATCAACTTAGTTTTTAGGAAGTAGATCAAAATGAAAAGAATATTTGCACAAGAAATGTGGCTCTGAAAGAGACTAGAACCAACAAATGACTTCGCTTTCTTTGTGAACCTGGGTGGCATAGGGATGTTAACCATGAATGTGATAGGGGGTGATTTGGAAGTTAGACATGCTCCATTAAGTTCTGTGAGATTGCTGAAAATAGGCAATTTGTACTGGCACCATGTTTTTTACCTTTGCTTTAGGCTAGTGCAATGCCATGAACCAAACTTTCTGCAACCCCCTCTACCTACCCACTCTATTGCCTAGCATTTTTTGTTACTCCAAGGAGGGTGCACTTAGATTTGCAAACCCCTTTGTGCCTTTTCTTTTCCTTTGGCTTTTTCATTTGATTCTCTATCTAAAGCTACCCTTATTGCTTCCAAGGCCCCAGATTAAGCAGTTGGGAACCTTTTTCCTCTACCTATCTACTTTACCTGCCAAGATTGGGCTGTTTGGACAGGTTTCTTTCTCTAACCTACAACAAAAATTGAGACATGGCATGACCCAGCTTAGGCTATTGGATCACCCATCCAAAAGTAGGGCAGAATCAACCAAAACAAGTATACTTCTTCCACAAGAATATGAGATCTTTGTATCACCAAAGTAGATCATATTGGCACTTCCCCTGCCAATCATGAAAAATGAAACCTATTGGTATAGGTAGCTGACAGTGGCTCCACTTGGGGATGGTTTTTCTTTTGAAAGATCAAGAACAGCAGGTCAGAATGCCTTATCCCTTGACATGCTCCTACCAAAACTTGAAAACTTTCTCTTTGTACTTCAAAACTGGAGGTTGTCACCTATGTGGAACTTCTGGAATATAAAGCTTTTTTCTGCTTATTTACAGCAATCTTTTGAACTGAGCTATTTGTATGTTGATAGAAAATATATACAACTGATTATGTACATGAGAAAAGACCCTGCTTCAAAATAATGCTTCAACATCCTGCCATTGACAGGACCTTCCTTTAAGTCAGTTTCATCCAGATTTTTTAGGAAGTAGGTGTTGTTTCCTTGCAGTGCTTGGATAATAAATGGTCCTCTCCAAAGAGAATAAAATTTTCCATGTTTCCCTTTATCTTCCCTTCTTGAATCCCACTTGAGGACTTTGTCACCTACGCTGAAATCTTCAGCCTTAGTCCTTCTATCAAAAGCTTTCTTTAACTTTTCTTGGAGAGTTTGTACTCTGCTATAAACTTGGTCTCTGGTTTGCTGCAAACATATTATTTGATTGATCCTTCTTTGCATGTCATTAGGCTCAGCTTGACTTTCTTGAAGAAGTTTCATAACAGGAACCCCTAGTGATGAGGGAAATTTGGCTTCTAATTCATAGACTAACTCATATGGGCTGACCCCAATGGATCTCTTGGTTGTTAGTCTATCTGCCCATAAGGCATTCACAAGTTTTTTATGCCAATTCTTCTTATTTTCTTCCAACACCTTCTTGATGATGTTTATTAGGCGTTTATTTGATGATTCAACTAGGCCATTTCCTTGAGGGTAGTATGCGGTGGAATGACCCAGAGTAATATGAAATTTGTGGCATAAATTCACCATTTTCTTGGATCTAAAAGCAGCAACGTTGACTGTTATTATCTTGTTGGGGCAACCAAATCTAGACAATATGTTGTTCTCTAAAAACTGAATGATTACTGAATCATTTGCCTGTCTACATGGGATGGCCTCAATCCATTTGGTGAAGTAGTCTGTGGCTGTGAGGATCCATCTATGTTGGCCTGAAGATGAGGGATGAATTTCCCCAATGAAATCCAAACCCCACTGCTAAAAAGGTCTCTCTGTTGCAATAGGCCTCAAAGGGAGTGGCGGTAATTTCCTCTTTCCCTCAAATATTTGGCACTTATGGCATGAGGTAGTGAAATTTTTGACATCAAGGAACAAAGTGGGCCAATAGTAACCAGCCCTCAGTATTTTATCCACAGTGGACTTCCAATACAAGTGTCCACCACAATCACCTGCATGAAATTCTTTTATGACATTGTTAGCCTCATTCTCAATTAAGCAGTTTAGCAATATACCCTCATGGGTTTTCCAGAGAAAATTGCCCTCTATTGCACAAAATCTTGAGGCTTTCATTTTTAAGAACCTACATTTAGTTCTGGACAATCCTGGGGGAGCACACAGGTTTTGCAATATATAATAGATATCAGAATACCACAGAGATTGTTCAAAGTCTACATTGATCTTTGGAGTCCCCAGCTCCGGTTCACTGTCCAGTTGGTTGATGTCCAAGGCTTGGAAATTTGTTTCAGACATTAATTTGGCCAAACCTTGCCCTTCTATCAGTTTTGTAGGTTTTATTTCAATGTCAAATTCTAAGATGTTGGCAATCCATTTTCCTCTTCTGCCCTCCAAGTTGTCTTGAGTGAGTATGTCTTTGACAATGGGACTTGGTACATAAGCTATAACATGGGAGTATAGGATATAAATTCTAAAGTCTTTGATGGCTTTGACCAAGGCATATGCTTGCTTTTACATGATCTGATATTTTAGGGGCACATCTCTGAGAGCTCTACTAAAGAATGCAATAGGTCTCTCATTTCCTTGGTCATCTTTCTGTAATAGGACAGCAGCAATAGTATGCTGGGAAGCAAAAAAGAAAATGATAAACTCTTTGTCAAATTGAGGATTTGTTAAGACTGGAGTTTAGGTAAGGGCCAACTTTATTCCTTCAAAAGCTTGATTTGCTTCTACTGTCCATTTTACCTTTGAATCCTTTTTCAGCATGTTATTTAGTAATCTGCTTAATTTTGCCAAATTTGGGATGAATCTCCTGAGGAAGTTGATATTTCCCAGGAATGCTTGTAATTCTTTGATGTTTCTTGGATGGGGCATTTGCAAGATGGCCTGTATTCTATCTGGGTCAATCCTAATGCCATCCTTTGAAATGATATGACCTAATAACTTACCTTCTTCCAAACCAAACAGGGATTTCTTGGGATTTAAGGAAATTCCATATTTCCTACAAGTTATGAATATTTGCCTTAGATATTTCAAATGTTCTTTGTCAGACTTTTAGAAAGGTGTGAGGTCGTCTAAGTAGATGACAAGGAAATCATGGATTTCTTTGGCAAAGGCAATATCCATTGCCCTTTGAAAGGTAGCTCCTGCATTTTTCAACCCAAAAGGCATTTTGACATATTTGAAAGTTCCCCATGGGGTTGTAAATGCTGTTTTGTCCTGATCATCACGGTGAACTAGGATCTGGTTGAATCCTGAGAATCCATCAAGTAAGGAAATTCTTGATGCCCCCACTACTCTTTGCAAGATGTGATCCATCTTGGGTAAGGGGTAATTATCTTTTAGGGACACTTGATTCAAGTTCCTCAGATCAACACAAAGCCTTATTTCACCAGTTTTCTTTCTTGTAGGAATCAGATTTGAAATCCATTCTGAAAATTTGATTGGTGCTATGATGCTAGCTTTAAACATTTTTTGTACCTCTTTTTCCATTGAAGGGAGAAGCATGGGATTAATTCTCCTCAATTTCTGTTTAAAGGGTTTCTGATTGGGCTTCAGAGGGATAGTGTGTTGAATGACAGAGGTATCGTAGGACGTTAAATCCTCATAACTCCATGCAAAGACATCTTGGAATTCTTTAAAGAGGTCAATGTATTTAGGCTTTTGATCAGGTGGTAAAGATGCAGACAATTTAATTATCTTGGGTTTTTCAATTGTTCCAATGTTTCACTCTTCAATGGCAGCATTAAGGGGCTGTAATTTTGGTTTTCTAGGGACATTATTCGAGTCAAAAATGTCCTCTAATGGAGTTAAGCCTGTTGGAAGAAAATTGTCTTTTAATTGTATAACTTCAACTTCAACATCAACTATTTCCTCAGAATGAAATTGTTCAAGTTCTTGTATTTTCTCCTGGTCAAAGTTTGTTGGACAAAGCATTTGATTTGCTATTTTGAGTGAGATATTGGTTTGGTGTTGTTCAGCTAGTATTTGTGAATCACTTGCAGCCTCTGTATCAATGCTTAGTCCTGAAAATTCTTGCTGTAGAGTCAAGAAATTGTTTATTTGTGTATCATCCTCAAACACTTGCCAATCCTTGACATTGTTTGGGACAGAAGGTCTGTGTTTTATCTCAGCTGTAAAGCAATGCTGGGGTTCAAAAGGTAGTTTTCAAGTGCTTGCAAATGTGGCCAAACTATGAGCATGAAGGTTATGGGTTCTAGGAATTTTGGTTATTTGGAATTCAGTGAAGGAATTTAGTATTTTAGCAGCAGCAGATCTATAAGATCTCAGTCTTTTGTCATTAGTGACAAAATTTCCTTTTACTTGTTGGATGATTAGGTCTGAGTCTCCTAGGATTGAAACTTTTATGGCCTGTAAGGATTTTACTAGTTTGAGGCCTAGTAAGAGAGCTTCATATTCTGCCATATTGTTGGTGCACCTGAAGTTTAACCTATAGGCTCGGCCCTCTACATGATTGTTTTGTTTGTTATGTATCCAAACCCCTGCTCCTGCCCCTAATTTGTTGATTGATCCATCAAATTCAAGAAACCAAAGGACTTCTTGATTAAGGGAAGAATTTTCAACTATTGTGGGACTTGGCATTAACAATTTGTGGTTTTGGCTTCCATTTGGTTTGTCTTCTCGAACAATTTTGTTCATTGATTTCTCAACCCTTATTTCTAGATCAATAGTTTCTCCATTTATATGCCGATCTTGTTTGAGTGTCTGGGTTTCTTTATCATTTGTGGGACCTGTATTGTCATTGAAGAGAATATAGGAGTCTATGTCAGAATGAATAGTATATATGGGAAAGTTTTGAGGCTTGTCTTCGCTACTGACCATGTATTTCATAAGTGACTCTCTATATAGCCTCTTGGGTTGACCAAAGACTGAAATGGTGGCATATGACATGTCTAATTGTAGGGAACCTTGGATTTTAGCCCCCCATGATCTTGATAACAACGTTCCATATTTGGGTGGGATATCAGCAACTACAACATCCATTAGAATTGTTTTGTTGGGGTACTGGACCAGTGATACACAAATATCTTTTATTAAGCCTAAACATTTAACTTGGCTGGAGTCAAATGAAAATAGGTCCTTATAAGGTCTTGTGATGTCTAGGTTGAGCCTCTCCATCACTGAATTAAGCATAAGGTTGTGCGAGGCGCCTGAATCAAAAATTGCATTATGTAGTATCTTGTCATGAACATGCAAGCTGACATAGAAAGGTAAGATCCCTATAACTGTTGTCTTTCCATCAACCTCTGGACCAAAAAGCAATTCTGGGGTATCATATAACACATTGACATTATCTTTATTACGAGTAAGTTGAAGGGAATTCTTGATTTGTTGTTTGTAAATGTCATGCTTGGCTAATTCTGAAAGAGGAATAGCTATCTTCAATTTGCCAATTTCAGCTTCTAGGTCAAAAGGTCTTTCAGATTGGATCTTGGTATTGTGGGTGATAATCTTTTCCTTGTTTATTAAGTTTTCCTCTTGATTCTTATCTTGATCATGAGACTTATCTTTTTTACTCATCTCTTGAGGAGTATTACTTGGATTAGGCTACAAAGGTGGTGCAG
This sequence comes from Pinus taeda, assembly GCA_000404065.3. Lineage (NCBI taxonomy): Eukaryota > Viridiplantae > Streptophyta > Pinopsida > Pinales > Pinaceae > Pinus > Pinus taeda. The sequence continues at coordinate 279,512 of APFE030363076.1, read as the reverse complement.
CCATTGGCTTTTGTTTTGAGGGAAGAAGTTCAGTAACTTCTTCAACGGTTACTTCATTTGTAACTGAATTAGTCTTGTCATGTGGCTCTGTGACTATGGCTTTTTTAGGCTGTAGGCTATCCTTTGCTTTTTCAGGCTGTGTTACATTTACAGTTCTGCTTCTTAGCTTGTATTGGTTGTGAACTTCATAAACAGCTGTGTCATAACCTTGTTTAAAGTCAAATGACTCACCTGACTTGGTTTGGAAGTGCTTAATGTCATCCTCCTTGTGATCTTCATGACTCAGAAAAACTTGTTGCTCATCATTTAGGCCCATTAGGTTAATGTGGGTGTCATCTACTTGCTCATTTGAAGTGGATGATTCAGTATAGTTTTCCTGGAAGGGAGGCCTTATCTCTGGATCAGAACCGGCCTTGCCAACATTTGGGTTTTGATTTCTCCTGAAATTTGGATTCCTGATAGGGTTATTTTGTGGTGCTTCCCATGATGACTTTCTCTCAACTGATTCTACTCTGTCACCCAACCTCTTCATACTAGTGAGTATTGCCTCCAGTTTCTGATCAAAGGCTGAGGGTTCTTCTTTGAAGGTGTTTCTCTTTTCCAATCTTTCCCTGTTCCTCTTGACAATTAGGTTAGCCTCCACTGTGACAGCAACTTTTTGTGCATCCTCAAGGGTTTCAGGGGCTCTTTCCTTCAACTGATATGCCATATCAGGGTCAAAACCGTCAGGAAATTTATACAATTCTAAATCAGGGGGAGGTCTCAAATTCTGCGGTATTGCGTTTTATACATTGTTGAATCTTTCACAATACTCCAAAACGGTCTTCTGAGAACCTCGCTTGATTGTATCATATTCACCCAGTATGTGCAAGGGATCTTTCTTCTTTTCCCATCTATTAGTGAAGGCATGGTAAAGCTCATCAGGAGTTGTTATGGTATTTGTAGTGAGTGATCTAAACCAGGTTCTTACATCCCCTGTCAGGTTCTGAACAAAGATTCTCATTCTTACACTGTCATCATCAATTTCATAGTTCTCAAAATGATCTTACATCCTTCTGGCATGCTGAATGGCTGTGAAAGGGCCAATGGAGTCAAAGTATGAGATTTTGGATTGGTAGTCATGAGGTAGGGCTGCAGCATTAGAAGGTAACTGCAGGGGTGCATATCTATTGGCCATATTTGCAGGGTTTATAGGGTTGACAGGGATAAACGGGACAACAGGAACTATTGGGACAATAGGGGTAATAGGTATGGCAGAGACTACAATGTTGGTCAAGGGAATATGTGAAGTGGATGAAGGTGTGAAAGGAGGGCTTTCAGATGTAGATGGTGAACTAGGGGAACCAGGGGTAGACCGGAATAGAACCTTGATTGGAGTGAGAACGGGGTTAAGGTA
>APFE030363076.1:246279-274679 GCA_000404065.3 Pinus taeda | reverse complement strand
GCCTCCACTGCCTTTTCTTGCCCAGAAGGCATTTTCTCTTGAGCCTGTTGCTCAGTAGGTGTTGGGGCTTCAGCCATTTGCTCTTGCTGCATAGGTTGTCCCTCTTCTTGATGTTCTTCTTGTTGTTCAACCTCCTTTTCTACTTGCTGTTCTGTTTGCCTCTCTGTCCTAGGAGGTGGTTGTTCCTGCTCCACCTGCTTGCCTTTATCTTTGCTTGATTCTTGTTGGGCAACTCCGGCTGCTTGCTGCTGGGCTGTGGAAGATGAGGCAACTGCTCTAATTTGCCTTTGATAGGAGGAAGAAACCTCCCCACAAGTTTCCAAGTCAGCATCTTTTTCAATATTCCTTGCTTCTCTTCGTAGCATTTCTTCTTTACCAATTGGCTCTTCTAAGGTGCCTTCTTTCTAGCTTAGGGCATTCGCATACTGCTCAATATGAGGCAGTTTCACATGAGCATAGCCACCCAATTTGTATTTTATCCTCCTAAGGGAAATGAAGTGATTAGGGTCATAAGGCACCCATTTGAAGCTGGTTTGAAGTCTGAGGGTCTCTAGGGTCCTATCAGCTTCCTTCCATCCTTCCTCCTTTTTATTGTACAGAAAAGGGCCCAACTGATTTCTCACCTTTAGTTGCACTTTCTTGTTTTTACTTTGGAAATGGACACAGTCTGCATTTCCAAACTGCCTGAAGTACTCTAGGGCAAAGAGTCTCTTAGGGACATATCTTGGCAGCCTATAGGGATTCAACTCATAGCCATATACTCTGATTACTGTATGGTGTTGATAAAAGTACCAATCACCAATGCTGTAGGCCTTTAAGAGTTGAGGAATTCTTCGCATTTCCTCTATCAATTTGGGAGGAGGGACACCCAATAACAAGGTCATAGCTGGATGGATGAAAAGATCAATGAATTCATAGTAGGTGTAAGGTGAATAAGGCAGAAGATGGCAGACTGAAGACCAAAACACAACAGACCTTGGGCTTCCCTAGGCATCTAGCTTTTTGAGAGGGACAGGGAAGGCATCAGGCTGATAGAACAAGAATAAATGATATATGTACCTGGTGTATTTAAACACCTTTTCCCTTTCTAGATTCATTAATTGCTTATGAATCTTATTGGCAATAAAAGTGGCAAAATCATAATGTACAGCAGGAGGCATTCCTGGGGAGAAAATGGACAGCATGGCCATAATGGTTTCATCCACATCCTCATATGACCCATAACCCATGATGTAACTGATCAAATCTACCAGCATTTTTCCCAGCTCATTAAGATATTGATATGCTATGGGAAGGGCAGTGCTCATAGATTGATATTGAGGCTGAATGAACAACTGATTAATCCTGGCAATCTGATCACTGGACAACTTGCCCCCTTTCGTTATCAAGTCATGGATGGAGAGAGGAGTTAGGGGTTTTGTGGTGTGAAAGTGGAGCATTTCATTGATGGCCTCAGGGGTGATATAGAACAATACTGAGCTTGAGGGGCTGAGGACAGCTCTCTGACAGGGGTCATAGCTCGACCTGCATTGATTTATCAAGTCTGGGAGGACATTGACTTGAGGAAGGTTGTAAATGGGTATGTGGGAGTCCCAAATTCCTAAGGTATCATCCCCACTGAGATACTGGGCCTTTAACTCATTCAACAGGTGAATATTGAATTTGGCTGTCACGACCATGGAGTCTAACATTTGGTAATCTCTATCACCCAGGGCCTTCCACTCTAGCTCTCTGTGCGGGGCGTTCAGAGGCTAAAACATTCAGGGCTACTGGTGTTTCCATGGCTGGGTAGTACTTGTGAGTTTGTACTGAAACTGGCTTTAGTGGGCAGGAGAACACTGAGGGCTAATTCTGCAGAAGTAAAGCCAATTGTAAGGGTAAATGAGGTCACTGTGGTGACAAATGGCGTAGAATGCTCAAAGGGAGTTAATTTAGGGACTGTAGGGACTGGAAACTCTGTTTTTCCAGTGAATTATGCCTTTCATGTTTCTAGTCCATGAATGCGTGGACAGAGTGGGAATTCAGGAAAAGGTGACTGTATATGGGTTCAGTAGGCGAATTTTGACCCTGCCACTGTGAAGGGATGCTGGTTTACCGGGAATTTACTGGTAAATTGGTTGTAATTACTGCTGTTAATTCAATTCTGTAGAATTATGGACAGAAACGAGCTCTGAGGGGATTCTTTGGGAAAATACCTGGTGAATTGCCGGCAATGGTCGCAAATGCAGGCGGGTGGGAGGCGACAGCGTCCTTCAGGTTGATTTTTGTAGGTTGGCAACAGGTGGTCGTAAATTACATGCAGAGGTGAGCAATAGTTCAATTTGCAAAAGTGAGGAAAAACGCGAAAATTGGCTAAAATATGGACTTTTTGGGTATTTAGCGCGCTTTTTGGATGACGTCAGCATGACATCATCAAGTGGGGTCAGGGTCGGGTGACGTCTGCATGATGTCATCAAGTGATGTGGCAGTCTGTGAGTTGTCCACGGGGATTGCACAGGTGGCAGACACGTAGGAGCACTGGCGGCCGGGGGTGCTGACAGGGCACCGAGAGGAAGTGACATGGGCGGGTGTGGCGCTGGCGTGGGCAGGCGGTATTGCAGAGTGGTAAGTGGGTTTTCTCGGACCGCCCTCTATATGGTCGGGTATTTTCAGAGGGCGATCCGAGAGAATATAAGGGTGACGTGTGGCAGAGGCCTGACGTCACCCTCTAACAGTTTCTCGGAAGGTATCTTTCGGTCACGGAGGCCCGTCCGATATCATGTGGACCGTCGGATGGGAAAGCCCAGATCCGACGGTCGACGGGTTGATAACATGCGCGGGTAATACGGACTGCGGGGAAGGATAAAATATTATTTTTTCTAAAATTCGCCCCTGGTGGAACTTTGGAAAAAGTGGGTTTTTCGGGTTTTTGCAGCGTTACGGGTTAAATGGGTTTTTACAAAGGTTTATTTACAAAGTGGGTTTAATGCTATTAATCCGAGAAAATCACGGATTAATCCCTAAGATCAATTTTTGGCGCTCTTTGGGTCGCGCTCAATGTTTTTAGCGCACAAAGAGATTTAAAATCATACATAGAGCTATAGTGCTCGGGGAAGGGGATACTTAGATTTTTTTTTTTTTTTGGGTTTTTGGCCACGTTTTACATAGTAATAGGGGGAATAGGGGGTATAGGGAGTTAAATAGCGATAAGTTAGTTGTTAATATGAGTGAAAGAGGTGGATGGGGGGGAATACTAAGTTTTGTTTATATGAAATCAACTTAGTTTTTAGGAAGTAGATCAAAATGAAAAGAATATTTGCACAAGAAATGTGGCTCTGAAAGAGACTAGAACCAACAAACGACTTCGACTTTCTTTGTGAACTTGGATGGCATAGGGATGTTAACCATGAATGTGATAGGGGGTGATTTGGAAGTTAGAAATGCTCCATTAAGTTCTGTAAGACTGCTGAAAATAGGCAATTTGTACTGGCACCATGTTTTTTACCTTTGCTTTAGGCTAATGCAATGCCATGAACCAAACTTTCTGTAACCCCCTCTACCTACCCACTCTATTGCCTAGCATTTTTTGTTACTCCAAGGAGGGTGCACTTAGATTTGCAAACCCCTTTGTGCCTTTTCTTTTCCTTTGGCTTTTTCATTTGATTCTCTATCTAAAGCTACCCTTATTGCTTCCAAGGCCCCAGATTAAGCAGTTGGGAACCTTTTTCCTCTACCTATCTACTTTACCTGCCAAGATTGGGCTGTTTGGACAGGTTTCTTTCTCTAACCTACAACAAAAATTGAGACATGGCATGACCCAGCTTAGGCTGTTGGATCACCCATCCAAAAGTAGGGCAACATCAACCAAAACAAGTATACTTCTTCCACAAGAATATGAGATCTTTGTATCACCAAAGTAGATCATATTGGCACTTCCCCTGCCAATCATGAAAAATGAAACCTATTGGTATAGGTAGCTAACACTACTATCAATAAAGTTCTTTGAGTTTTCCTCCATATAATCGTGTATTTGTGAATCTTGTTATTTGTTGATGCAATTGCATGGTTAATGTATTTCTGATTCTACATTGTTTATGATATCATAGATCGAAATGCTTTGATAGTGTTTTGTTGCTTTGCCTCTACAGGTATTCTCTAAAGTAGGACAAGTAGGAGAAGAGTAGCAAGCTCCGTCAAGGGAGAGAGGGAACAAGCAAGGAGCCAAGGGGAAGAAATAGGTTGGTGTTCTTTGCTTCTATCTTATCTATCATACATAAAGGAAATCTTGAAGCACTATGAATTGTTTGTTTCTAAGATAGCTGCCCGTCTTAGTGGGACTAGCAGATCGAAAAGACACTAGTTTTCTCGGAAACACCACTTTGAAACCATATATTTCTCTAGATCTCCAAAAAGTCTTAGACAATCATTCCAAGGTATTTGAGACTCCCAAAGGCCTCCCACCTATTCGTGACCATGATCATGCTATTCATTTGATTCCAAGAAGTGTTCCTCCAAACATTAGGCCTTATAGATATCCTTATGCCCAAAAGAGTGAAATTGAACCTATGGTTGCAGAAATGCTAGAGGCTGGTATAATTCAACCTAGTCAAATTTCTTTCTCTGCTCTAGTAGTATTGGTGCACAAGAAGGATGGGTCATGGTGCATATTTCTGGATTATAGGGAGCCCAACAAGCTCACTATTAAAGATAAATTTCCCATTCCTGTCATTGATGAATTATTGGATGAATTGCATGGATCAATTTACTCCACCAAGTTGGATCTTCGTTCAGGATATCATAAAATCATAATGAAGATTGAAGACATTCCAAAAACAACATTTAGAACTCATGAGAGTCATTATGAATTTTTGGTCATGCCTTTTGGCCTTACAAATACACCTTCTACATTTCAAGGTTTGATGAATTCCATTTTCAAACCCTTCGTTAGAAAATTTGTGTGAGTATTTTTTGATGATATACTAAACTACAATAAGTCTTGGAAGGATCATGTTCAACATGTTGACAGGGTTCTCAAACTATTGGAGGAGAAACAATTATATGAAAAAATCTCCAAATGTTTCTTTGGAGTACACAAGGTGGAATATCTGGGTCATATTGTATCTCATGAAGGTGTTAAGGTAGACCCTAGAAAAATTAAAGCCATTAAGGAATGGAAAATCCCCACATCCATAAAGCATCTACGAGGATTTTTCAGGTTGACTGGGTATTATCACAAGTTTGTTGAGAATTATGGATGAATAGCAACACCTCTAACAACATTATTGAAGATAGATGCATTTTCATGGACTCTAAAAGCAATGAAAGCCTTTGAACATCTTAAAGAGGAAATGTGCCAAGCACCAGTCTTAGCTAGGTCGAACTTCAAAAAAACCTTTATTATGGAATGTGATGCCCCAGGAAATAGAATTGGTGTTGTTTTATTGCAAGAATAAAGACCCATTGCTTTCAAAAATCGTCCAATCAAAGGAAAGTATTTACACAAAGGTATTTATGAGAAGGAAATGTTGGCAATACAACATGCACTTAAGAAATGGTGATCCTACCTAATGGGAAGACACTTCAAGGTAAAAATGGATCATGATAGTCTTAAATACTTTTTAGAACAAAGATTATCTTCAGAAGAGTAGCAAAAGTGGGTCACAAAGATGTTTGGTTATGACTTAGAAATCATCTACAAAAAAGGGAAGCAAAATGTTGTGGCATATGCACTCTCAAGAAAGGATGAGGATGTGGAAGCATTTCTTTGTGCCACTTTTATTATCGCACTGAATTGGATAAACAAAGTAAGGGATGAATGGAAGAATGATGAAGAAATGTGGGAACTTATTCAAAGTTACAACAAGATCCCTATACATCTGATACATTGAGCTGGAAAAATGATTCATTATGGTACAAAGATCACTTATACCTATGTAAGAATTCCCAACTCGGACAAAATATTCTTATGGAATTGCACACCTCTCCCTTAGGAGGGCACTTAGGACTTTTAAAAACTTACCACAAGGTTAAGAAGGACTTTTTTTGGGATGGCCTTAAATCGGATATTCAAAAGTTTTTGGCAGAATGTCTAGTTTGCAAAAAAAATAAAGTTGAAACAATTAAGACCCCATTATCCATTTGAAGCCAACGTTGGGAGGAGGTTTCAATGGATTTTATCACAGGTTTACCCAAGTCTGAAGGAAAGAGTGTCATCATGGTGGTAGTTGATAGACTTACCAAGTATGCACAATTTTGTGCATTATCACATCCATTTAAAGCAAGCACAGTTTCTACTGCATTTATGGAAAAAATTCAAAACCTACATGGAAACGAAAAGATTATTGTAAGCGATAGAGATCCCATTTTCACTGGAAATTTTTGGAAAAAATTATTTTCTTCTCTTGGTACTCAGTTAGCTTATAGCTCATCTTATCATCCTCCACCTATTGGGAAAAATAAGATAGTAAACAAATTTTTGGAAGGATATCTTCGTTCTTTGTATCTGATAAACAGAAACAATGGGTCAAATGGTTACCTCTAGCTGAATGGTGGTATAACACTTGCTTCCATACTGCAGCAAAAATGACCCCATTTATGGAATTTTATGGATATCATCCACCGTCCATCACATCACATTTAAGAGAAAATTCTAAGGTTCAAGCAGTGGAAGATCACATCGAGCATCAACAATAGGTTGTCCAACTCTTAAAGGATAACCTAACTTTGGCACAGAATAGAATGAAACAACAGGAAGATCAACATCGTAGAAAAATAAGTTTTTTTGTAGGTGACTATGTATTTCTACGGCTACAACCATATAAACAAATGTCCCTCAAGTAAGCTAAGAACGATAATAAATTATCACCAAAGTATTTTGGTCTGTACACGGTGTTGCAAAATATTGGTACTATGGCATACAAATTGGAGCTTCTTGCAGCTTCCTGAGTGCACCTATTTTTTCATGTTTCATGCTTAAAGAAGGTTATTGGTGACATGCTCCCAGTTCAAAAAATATTGTTATAACTTGACGAGGAAGGAAAAATCATATTGGAACCTAAAGTAGTCACAGCAACAGGAACTCGAGAGTTGAGAAATCGATCAATTTTAGAGTATCTTGTCAAGTGGAAGAGCTTACCCACTGAATATTCCACATGGGAGGGTGACAAGTTTATACAGAAGCATCCATAACTACTCAAGCATTTATGACAACACTTTTTTGAAGGAGAGGGGCATGTTAGTTCTCTATAATACTAGTGATTCCCCCATTACTATTGTCATTTTATCCCTTTGTTATTGTTGTACCCCTATTGTCCCCATATTGTTATTATTGTGCCCTATAAAAGCCCACTATTGTTATTGTTGTGCCCTTATATTATTATTGTCATGTCAGCTTTGATTATACTGTGACCCATTATACTCCTATATATAGAAATGAGGTTTTGTCATTTGTATCATCCAATAATTGTTCATTTGTGTAATGTAAAGGAGGTTCCCCCTTAAAGAGGTTGATTCTGAAGGCATTGATCTATCTTTTCTATCTTTTTGTGAGCTTGTTTCTTAAAAGCTAAGCTTCTCATAGACTATGTATGGAACAATCCATAGGGACTAGAACTTTGTATGCTTACCTTTTTCTTCATGGGGTTTATCCCATTTAGAGACTAAGTCACCAACATCGAAGTTAACTTTCCCTGCAGACTTCTTGTCAAACCATCTCTTGATATGGTTCTGGTGGAGTGTAAACTTTTCTTTTGCTTTCTTCCTTTCTTCCTATATTTTGTGAAGTGTATCCATCCTATGCTTAACTAGCATTCAAGGCTTTCCTTGGGATTCTTAAGACAGCTGAAGCGCAGGCAAGTAGATGTTGGGCACTAGGATGGCTTCTTTACCATAGACTAGGAAGTATGGTGGTATTCAGAGAGGATTTGGGTGTTATGTGGTCATCCCATAAATCATTCTTCAAGGTAGAGTGCCAGTTACGCTGCTCATAATAAATAGTCTTTTCGATTATATGGGTAAGGTTTTGGTTCGTGAATTGCGAGACCATTTTCTTGTGGGTAATAGTTAGATGAGTGTTTCAGCACAATACTATTTTGCAATGCAAAATCATAATGCTTCAAAGATGAAAATTAAGTTGCATTTTCAAATACAAGTGATATCGGAACACCAAAGCATGAAATGATGTTATGTTGGAGGAAGCTAGTGACTTCCTGGTCATTCACTTTCTTGAGTGGAACTGTTACTGTCCACCACATGAAGTAATAAGTTACTATTAGAATGTAACATTTTTTTTTTGACGAATGTGAGAAAATCTCCCCGATGATGTCCAGGCCCCATTGTTGGAATGGTTCAGTCACTGCAAGAGGGTGCAGTGGCACTGTTGACCTTCACGTTCTGTCAGCACATCGCTAACATACCGAGCACTTGGAGGCATAAGCATGTGCATCCTTGAATAATGTGTGCCACTAGAAATTAGATCACATAACTTTGTGTGCAGTGGTATTTATTTGATTCATGTGCCTCCAGGAACCTGATAAATATTAGGTTGCGGTGCTTTCTGTAAAGCACTCCGTGCACAAATTGATAAGCTAAAGCTTTGAGGTGCAGTGCCCTCTTCTGTCTAATGGAAAAGTGAGAGGGTATGGTGACGTGCTCAAGGTACTTGCACACATCATCACACGAAGAGGTTTCGTTTATAGTGGGTGGTTCTCGCACTACATACATTTCAATTTCCTAGTCCTAGCTGACGAGCTCTGCTTCTTCCTCCCGTGCTCATAGTGCCTCAGATGTGAGTTTGCAGAGACCATGACACTTTATGGCATGAACTAGTTTGATGTCAATATCATACTCTTGCAATCCTATCATCTAGTTCGCACATTGTTCACCTAGCTCTTGTTGTACAAGTAGTGAGGAGACTACTGGGTGAGGCACATACACTATGCAATGATTCTTCAACAAGTAGGGTTTGAAATGTTTCACTACCTTGTATACTGCATATTCTTGTTTGTCAATGGAGGGGTAGTTGAGTTCGGGTCCCTTCATGCTTGGGATCATGAAGGAGATGGGACATTTGTCATTCATTTCATTCTTCTGAGTGAGTACTACAACGAGTGAGTTGCCTGAGGCAAAGGTGTATAACAGAAAGTCTTTGTTAAAATCTGGGCTGTAGAGTGCAGGTGCTTCTGCAATAGCCTGCTTGATACAAGTGAATGCATACTTTTCCCTCTTTCCCTAGTTGTAAACTGCATCCTTCTTGATCATGGCTTCCATTGGTTTTACAATCTACGCATAGTTCGAGATGAACTTCCCGGGGAAGATTATATTTCCCAAGAAGAACTGCATTTCTTTCTTCTTGGATGGGCAAGGGATATGTGTAATAGTCTGGACCTAGTTTTGATCGACCTTGATCCCACTTTTGGAAATGATGTTCCCAAGGGGGTTCCCCTCAGACACTGCAAACATGCTCTTTTTGGGATTTAAGAAAATCTTGTATTTTTGGCATCGATCAAAAATTTTCTTTAGATGGTGTATGTGGTCTTCCCGTTTTCTTGGAAACATAGTCACATCATCAAGGTACACCACTATGCTCTGTCTAATTATTCTGCGGAAGGTGATATCTATGGCACACAGAAAGGTTGCACTTGCATTCACAAGCCCAAATGTCATTCATCTCTATGCGAATGTACCCCACTTGGTATGGAAGGTAGTTTTGAGTCTATTAGGTTCTACTACCAGAACCTAATTATATTCTAATAACTCGTCGAGTAAAGAAAGCATTTGTGCCCTAGATACTATTTGCAAAGTGTGCTCCATAGATGACACGGGGTAGTTATCTTTGTCCAAGGTGTCATTCAAGTTTCAAAAATCAACACACAAGCATATTTCCTTGAACTTCTTATGTACATGAACAAGGTTTGAAACCCAAGTAAATGACGAACAATGTGTATGATCCGTGCATCCAATAGCTTGGTGAGCTCTTTTTGTATGAGGGGTTCAAGTGACGGATGTACTTTCCTCAACTTCTATTGATATGGCTTGACCCCTTCTTTGATCGAAATGATATGTTGGATTATTCGTGTGTCGTAAGTTTTCAGATCATCTTATTTCCATGCGAACACATCCTATTACGGTTTGAACAAGTGGACAAAGGCTTGCTGCTCCTGCTGTGTGCAAAATGTATCGAGATTGACAAACTTCAGATCTTGTTCTGTTGCCAAGTTAATCAGTTCGTGCATCATGGTGGAGCTATGGGTTTTGCTATTCCTTGGCCCCTGAAAGTATTATTGCAAGTCATAGAGTTTTTCAAGTGATACCACACCTTTGGGGATGAGGTGGCCCTTATTAACCTCCATCCTTGTTTGCAAACATCACTCATGCTCATATTCATCTATCACTACATCCCTAAAGATATCAATGTTGGCCATGAAATGTAGTATTTTTTGATCATCATCAAACATGTGTAAATTAGTTATGTTATCTGAGATAGATGGTCTATACAAAATTTCAATGGTAAATCTATCCCTAAGTGGTGACATTCTAAAAGCTATATTTTCCAAGGCATTCATAGTTGCATTACGTGTTCTTGGTACAATAGTGATATTAAATGCTTGGAAGTTAGAGATCAGTCACCATAGCTCTTGTTGGTAACTTTTGAGATGAGGTGATAAATAGTGAATGGTGTTACACACCTTCCGTTCCACTATTTCTGAATCACCTAGCACTTTGAGCATGACCACGTTGAGGCTGATGGATTTTTGCAAGCCCAACATGAGTGCTTCACATTCAACAATGTTGTTTGTGCACTCGAATTCCAATTGGCTTGAAATCGAATGTTTCTTGTTATTTGGGTTGAGCAGGACACACCCAGGTTGTGAGCCATCCTGTGTCTTTGATTTGTCAAAGTACATGGTCCACAACTTGTCTGTACATGGACCGTTTGACATGCCTACATTACTGTTATTGCTATCAGTGCTGCTACTATTGCTAATGTTACAATGTACTGTACATGCTTCATTTCCATCAATTGGGAAAGGAAGGAGACCCAACTACGTGTCTGGTGGGGTTGGAACTGGCCGTGCGAGATAACACCCCAACATTGTTTCCAAGAGGCATTTTCCGAACATGATTTCTACAAAGGCCAACACTTCATTTTCTCCATTGATGGGAGTGATATTATGCCTCATATATGTCTCGGATAACACCTAGATTTGATTTTCCATTGTACGGAAACCACATGTGTGACTAGTCTATAGCAAAGTATCCATTCAGCTTGCTGGACTAGTCTCTGCTGAGTAGTAAGCAATATGCTTCCGGTATGTCCACAACAAAAATGTTTATGCACTAGTGAACTCGACCATCATGATATAATCTCAAATGATCACATCCTGAAGTTCACCAATGGATGGTATGGATGTTAGATCAAGTTGGATGATCTCTGTAGATGTCTTGCTCCACTGCGCATTGATATTTTTGGTAATGGAGAGCGGCATGATGTTGGCTTCTGTGCCAGAATCAACCAAATAGCTGTGAACATTACAGTTGAATATTTCGAATGAAAGAAGAAATGAAGGGAAAACAAATTTTTCTTCATCCATCTGGAGTGTGTTTAGCACAGTTGAAAGTGATCTGGGAGGTGTGATTGCTCCCTTGCTAGTAGAGATTGTGCTTTCTGTTGACGTTTGCGCCAGTGCACGTGGCAGGATGTCCCACTGACTCTGGATCTTAGACAAATTGAACAAATTGATGTTTTCACTAGTTTTCTTCATGTCTTCCACAATGTTGTAATCCAGAGAGGGTAGACTCACCGAGGTGTCCGAGGTAAGACTGGTATTCGTGTTCTTTGGCAGAGTATTCTGCGGTTTGCTACTCATGGACGTACTCTCATCCACCACTATGTTCTCAGGCTTGCTTTGTGTTTTATTCTTTTGGACAGCTGGTGGATCAACCTTCCTTAGCAATCTGAGCTTTTGTTTCACTTCCCCAAGAGTAAGGAGAGCCCCCTTACTTCTAAGATTGTAGTGATCATTTTTCTTTTGGGGCTGCTTCTCGGTGTTTATCTGTTACGCTACTTGCAAGCATTGATATATGTTCACCACATGCCTAGAGATTGATGCTTCATCAGGCCAACATCTTTTTCATTGTCTGTATCCCTCAGATGTCCCTGTGCATTTCTCCCTATGTCAAGTGCGTAGTTTCACACTGAGCCTGCAACTCGCTTCTAGTTCGAACAAGACCCTTCTGAGTGATCATCTTCATGAAATGAACATAATTCATTGTTCGTGCACTGTTCGAGATGGAAAACTGATCTTGATCTAGATTTAAACAAGAACGCAACAAATTATAGAGATAACCATAAACATAGAGATGCAGTGGAAAAAATACTTCATTTCATTCATGTAAAATACTGAAATATGCTTACAAACAGTAATGGAAATAAACTAGCTAGGGAAATGGTAGCTTATCTATGAGAAGAGATGTGGTAGCTACATGCCTCTGAACTATGTTACAATGAGGCTCAAAGGCCTATTTATTGTTGAGAAATAAGGGAAAACCCTAAACATCCAAAAACCTAACCCTAGAAGATGAAGCGCCAAATTGTGGGCCTCGTTTGGGTAAATTGGTACATCAACTTCCCGGGGTCGTAACTTTGGCATACGATCTCCATTTGACGAATACAATATCTCGTTAGAAAGATCTATCCGAGAACTACAACTTTGGGAAGAGAAACATAGGTCCATGGACCCATGTTTCTCCCATGTTTCCCAAAAAATGTCGTTTAGGGTGTCAAAACTGCTCCAGAAGTTCAGGACACGAAAAACTGCTAAAAATAGTAAATTGTGCTACAATTAAGCAAACTAAAAATCTAAAAGAAACAATGGTGGGGGTCCAAGTGGACTTGGTGGGTGGCCACCAATATCTGCCTGGATCATTCCTCCCCCCTTAGGAAGTAATGGTCCCCATTGCGTTGAGTTCCTCCATGAGATGAGGAAACTTCTGCTGAACTTGGCCGCTGGTGAGCCCATGCCCTGGTGAAGGAGTTGGCCTGCTTTGACAACTCGATACAGTTGGATATTCTGTTGGCGAGTGTGTTTGATCTCTGTGTCCATGATTCGATCAGTTGCAGCTTGTTCCATGAAATTTGGACTTAAATCTGTGGGTGTGAGCTGTTCCGCAATGTCGGATGTGTCTAGTAATGGTGGAAAGTATGGCTAAAGGCAATCCACATTGAACATTGGGTGCAGGCTCAGGAATGGGGGAATGCTGAGCTCAAATGCATTATCTCCCAAACCCTTGGTAATGGTGTAAGGACCATATCAGAGTGGTCTGAGTTTCCGATAGGCTCCGGTAAGGTGTTCCTTTTGCAAATGCAACCAAACTTTGTTGCCCACCTGAAACTTGTGTGGCACCAGATGTTGATCATGTCGTTGCTTGTACTTGGCATTTGATTTCTCCAGAATGTCATGGACCTACTGGCGAATATGTTGGATGTGCTCAATGAAGTTTTTTGCCTTATCTGTTTCGGACTGGACATGAGCTGAATCTGTGTGAGTAGTTGCAAATGGCTTGGCCACATCAATGGGACATAATGGCTAGAATCCCAAGCCCACCTAAAAAGGGTTGTGGCCAGTCGAGCTGTGGAGAGCCCGATTGTAGCTGTGTTGAACATAGGGGAGGCTCTCATCCCATGTGCGTGGATGCTTTGAGTTGTACATGTGCAAAATGTGTACAATCATCCTGTTGACAACCTTTGTCTGGCCATTAGTTTGAGGATGGAAGGCTGTGGACTTAGTGAGTTTGGTGTCCAGCATCAACCAGAGACTGGATGAAAATGTACTGAGGAACCTGCGATCTCAATCTGAGATGATAGACTATGGGATCCTAAAGTGTACCCACACTCATTCAAAGAAGAGTTTAGCAGTGGCTTCTGTTGTGATATTCTTCTTGCAGGCTGCCATAATGTCCATCTTCGAGAACCTGTTGACGACCACAAAAACACATTCGTTTCCATGCTCAGTGGAAGGAAGGCCTAACATGTAATCCATGGAGATGGATTCCCAAGGTTGAGTAGAGGTATGCAGTGGGGTATAGAGGTCTTACTTCTTGACGGTCGGTTTGGCAGTGGCATAGCCAGTGCATGATATCTTGTCAAAGATTCAGCCAATAGAAATAATTATGCAGTACTGCCAGCATTTTCTCGACCCTGAAATGCTTAACAGCCTAACTGTAGTGTGCTTCCAAAATCATCTTGGCACGCTCGCTTGAATGAACACAAAGGTGACCTAAGTGGCATACCAGGGAATCCTAGAGGTGAAAATCTGGAACATGCCGACCCTCCAAGAGTGTCTAGTATGTGTGGCCAAATTATGGGTTACTTTTGTAGAGAAGCAGCCAATTAGAAGTCTCATGCCCACAAGAGTTGAGCATGGTGGTTAATGCCATGATCGGTGGTCGACTGAGGCAATATGCAACATTATTGTTGCTACCCTTCTTATACTTGATATTCAAATGGAATTGTTGCAGGTATGCGGACCACTTCTAATGGCAATCATTTTGTAATTTCCCTTGGGTCTGTATGAACTGGAGGGGTTGGTGGTCTGTGTGGATGACCGTTTCCTTCCCCAAAATGTAATGTTTCCATTGTTGATAGGCCTGCACAATGGAATACATCTCTTTGTCATAAGTGGGATACTTCCGGACTGTGTCTGAAAGTGTCTCACTGTGATATGCCACTGGATGCCTGTGTTGAGAAAGGACTACCCCAACAACATAGTCATAGGCATCTATCTCAACCTCAAATGGATGTTGCAAGTCTGGAAATGCAAGAATTTGTGCCGAGGAGAGGCGATCTTTCAACTCTATGAATGCCTTTCGTTGAGATTCAGACCAAAAGAATTTTTCTTTCGCTCCTCCCTTGGTGACTTGACTCAAGGGCCAAGTGATATGAGAAAATCCCAACACTAACCTGTTGTAGAAGTTGGCAAGGCCTAGAAAGCTGTGGAGTTCTATTAGAGTGGTTGGAGAGGACCAATCCCGAATGAGTTGGATCTTGGCTGGATCCACATGCACCCCCTATTCATCAATAATGTATCCCAGACACTGAACCTGGGTCATGCCAAAAGTGCATTTCTCCAAATTGGCACATAACTTGTGTTGCCGCAGTGTTTGGAGAACTTGTCAGATGTGGTGGAGGTCTCTTCCCATCTCTAGCTAAAGATTAGGATGTCATCCAAGTATACCACTACAAATGAGTTGGTGAATGGCCACAAGATGTCATCCATTAGACTCATGAAGGTTGCAGGAGCATTCGGCACTCCGAAAGGCATAACCAACCATTCGAAAAAGTCCTCCTTGGCTTTGAAGGCAGTTTTCCACACATCGGAGGGTTCAATTGATACTTGGTGATATCCTGAATTCAAATTGATCTTGCTAAAATATTTCTCCCCATTCAGTTGGTCCAGGAGGTCATCAATCCATGGGATCGGGTACCTATTATAGAAAGTGATCTTGTTCAGTGCTCGATGGTCAATACAGAGTCTCCAAGTCCCATCCTTCTTCTGTACCAACACGATCAGGCTCCCACAGGGCAATGAACTCAGATGGATGTGACCTTTCTGCAGTAGCTCCTGAATCTGCCTCTTGATTTCATCATTCTCCAGAACAGAGTGCTGATAGATTGGTCCATTGGGCAGCGACACACCTGGGGCCAGATTAATGGATTGCTTGACTTGACAGTGTAGAGGAACCCCTGCGGGGGAGGTGAAGATGTCCTTGTACTCATCCATGACCTTGTCCATCTATAGTTGTCATGCAAAGGGGCCGTGTCTGGAGGTCCTGGCCACTGTCTTCTTCTTTCCTTGACTGCGTATCATTAGGAAAACAAATTTCCCAATTTTGGAAATGAGCTTACTGCATTGTTTTGCAGTAACCAAAGAGATGGCAGTAGGTAGTGCTACCTCTGGTATCCTGTACAACTTATTTCCCAAAGTAATCATAACAACACAGGGCCTTGATTCATACATAGCATGTCACTTCCACAAGTATGGTTGTCATAATAGTACATCACAAACTTCAAGGGGAGTAATGTCACACAATACCTCATTTGTGAAGGGCTTGATGTTGTATACAAGGTGACACTGCTGGCTCACGTGAATATCCCGTCCTTGGTGAAGCCACCCAATGGTGTACAGTTGTGGATGTGTTGTGGTCAGTAAGCCTAGCTGCTTCATGACCTCTACCAAAATGAGGTTCTTTTGGCTCCTTCTGTAGACAATGAACTGTAGCAGGGATCCCTTTACCCATATCTAGGAGTGGAAGAGATGCTCCTCCTCCTCTGGATCTTTAGGTTCCTCCTTCTGGATCTTCATGGTGGCAACGGTGGCATTGGGATCTGCATCGATAATATGCTTCCCTTTGTCATTCCCCTTGTTGGGTTCTGACTCAGAGTTGGAACATGCATTTGATTCTGAAACCTTTAGCTCAACCACCAATGACTAATTGGCCTGACACTCACTTGTGTTGTGAGTGGAACTCTTATGGAACTCACACCATTTTCCCATGTCCTTTTTCAGCTTCGCGATGTTGTTCTTTGCTTGAAGCTTTGGTGTGTTGTCTTGGGCCACCCAGCCATGGCTTTCTCCTTTGTTCTGTGGTTTGGGGGCACCTTTTGCTTGCTTTGGATTTGTAGATCCAAAGTCTCGTTTCCTTTGTTTAAACTTTTGCTCGACCTTGACTACATATTAGTATGTCGTACCGAGCAAGGAGATGTTCAGGAATTCTATTTCTTCCTGATTGTACTTGTGCAGGCAGCCGTGGTATTTGAGTATCAAATGCTGCTTCGAATCCTTGATACCCAAATTTGTGTGAACGGTATAGAAAATATTGGTAAACTATGGCACGTCTTGGTCCCTTCCCCACCACAGTGTGGTCCACTTTATGTATTGATCCTCATAGCTTCCGACAGGGTGGTACCACTCCTTTATGGCATCCCAGAATGAATTCCAAGTGGGTGTGGCTGAAAGTAGTAAGCTGGTACTTTCATCCTTCTGCTCGCAGTAGGTTTCCCACCAGTCCTTGACGTGTAGTGCTGCTTTGAGAAGAGTGAAAACAATATTTTCCCAACTCAAAAATTCATGAACAAAAAAATAACCCTCTTTAAACATTTATCTATGCATCTGTTTCTATCTGACCCTTGAATATGGGGATTTCAAAATTAAATTGTACCTTAAAGGGCATGGTGTTTCTAGATTAGCTGTTGGAAGCCGATGCGTCACCTTTGGGTAGTCGTTGAAGGATCTGGGCAAAGTTGTCCATCATCGCATTCCTTTATCACTCGAGGGCTCCTTCGAGCAAGATTTTGATAGGATCTCCTGCCCCCTCATCTTTATTCTCATCTACAATGGCAGGCAATTGGGATTTGTGAGTTTGGTCTTGCAAAGGTTCGAACAGTTCAAGCCCTAACTCCTTATATCCTGACCTTGTTGGTGACATGCAAAGAAAAACAGAGAAAAAGCAGACTGCTCAGATACCACTGATCTAGATTTAAACAAGAACGCAACAAATTACGGAGATAACCATAAACATAGAGATGCAGTGGAAATAATACTTTATTTCATTAATGTAAAATACTAAAATATGCTTACAAACAACAATGGAAATAAACTAGCTAGGGCGATGGTAGCTTATCTCCGAGCACAAATGTGGCGGCTACATGCCTCTGAACTGTGTTACAATGAGGCTGGAAGGCCTATTTATTGTTGAGAAACAAGGGAAAACCATAAACATCCAAAAACATAACCCTAGAAGATGAAATGTGAAACTGTGGGCCCCATTTGGGTAAATTGATACATCAACTTCTCGGGGTGATAACTTTGGTATATGATCTCCGTTTGATGCGTACAATATCTCGTTAGAAAGATCTATCTAAGAAATAGAACTTTGGGAAGAGCAACATCCATCCATGTACCCATGTTGCTCCCAATTTTTCCCAAAAAACGTTGTTTAGGGCCTCAAAATGGCTTTGGAATTTCAGGACCCGAAAAACTGCTAAAAATAGTAAATTGTGCTACAATTAAGGAAACTGAAAAGATGAAAGAAACAATGGTGGGGTTCCAAGTGGACTTGGTGGGTGGCCACCAATATCCACCTAGATCAGATCTCTATGTAGTTTTAGTCAAGAAGCGATTGCTACCTGATGACACGCTTCCTTGCCTCTGTATGGGTGGGCGCCTACTCACAGATGTGTCAATTGTTTGTTGTTTGAGCTAGGATGCTTTTTTTGTCAATTTTTTGACTAGATGAGTAAGGCTTTCAATATCGCTTATTTCCTTATCCTTACCCTTAATTGTCATAGCCTGTGGCTTCCTACTCGCATCTCTGGAGTCCTTTACTACTTCATCATCCTTGATGACTCCAATCACGCACAGGTCCTTTTCAACAACAATTTCCTCTCGTAGTTTTCTAACAGTGTTGGTTTCAAAACTCATTTGATGAACTATACAATGTTGGTCAGCATTGCAGACATGTAGTAGTCGAAAATGATATGCACAGAAACCTTTGATTGAAATATTTTACCTTTTCTTTCCCCTTCATCTTCATGCTTCCCAATTCTTTGAGTAACATAACTGGGGTCTTGTCATTAACAAACATTTCCAGAAACATATGTTTGAACATACCCCAATTGTGTATGGACTTATCAGGAAGGTTGTGATACCATGCTACTGTGCAGACATCCAAGGTACATGGGAACAATCTACATGCAACATCATCGCACAATACCTTAAGGCTATGGAACTATAGGTATAAACTTTCTAAGTGATTTTCTACCTTCACTGTGCTGTTAGGGTTGAACTTTGTGATCATTCTCTCTGACTTCTTCAACATCTTGTGCAAAGTGTCTAGGAGAGCCAATGGTCCTTGAGTCAATAGTTCCAAATTTTGGTTAGTCATGTCTTCTTGCTCTTCATCCTCCTCCTCTTATTCAGAGTCTGATGGTTCTGGTTCTGAGTTTGTTGGTTCTTCTCCACCACCGCCTCCTCTGATGCATTCTCGTTTGCCTCTTGCACTAGAGTCTAAGCCCAAGATCATGAGGGTGTCTCATTCTCCCTATTGGAAGACCAAAGGCTCCTATCCATTCTCAACATCTTCTGCTAGACCTTCAAGCATGGAAAGGACTTCTTCTTCCACTAATGATACAACAACCCCTATGGGAGTGGTTTTTGGCTTTCTTGATGTGTTTGGAAAATGTTGGATTCCCAGGATCAGTCCGATTGCTTTTGTGAACTGGCAGGTGATGGTAAGGATGGAGCGAAGCTGATGATACAAAATTTCTTGTTGAGTCCTGGGAGGTGAGGAGTAACCAACTTCAGAGTCGCATGTAGGTGAGAGGGAGTGCGAGTTATTGCCTTAACCAGGTGATTGATGAGTGGAGTTAAGAGGAAATTCAACCATAAACAACTAGTAGCCCTCCTTCTAGTGCCAGAAATGTTGATGGTGTTGGACCCTCCAACATTTATGGGATCTCCCTGATATGAAGTCCCAACTAGACCTCACACCATTTGTGTAGCAGTCCCATCCCGTGTGATGGCCTGATTTCCATTATCTTAAATGTTTACCTTAGCTCTTGCTTGTTAGCACATGAGAGTGCTCTACTTTGTCTGTGAGGTTTGTGCAATTGATGAATAATAGTGTTACTTGTGTCAAGGTTCTTTCACAGTAGAGAGAGAATATGGAAGTGAGTCTCTAGTCGATGGGGAAAAAGTCCCAACTCTGTCAAAGACACACAAAACAACACGACATGCACAACTTCTGTAGAAGCATTCCACACAGATGCAGCAGTGATAACACACATGGGATGATAGCACGTACAACACCCAACAGAGTAGCCCATATGAGTGCGACGGTCATTATAACAAGTTTATGTGAGAGGTTTTATCTGATGTTCGGGGTGGTAACGAACATGGGCAGGAAATCGTTAGCAACTTATACAACACATTTTCATAATTATATGTATTAGAGAAAAAGAATGATTTCAATTGTTTAACATAGGTTGAAGCAACATGTATTAAAAGTGTTCAGTATTAATCTTACAAACAGTGACAAGACATGTGTGAAAACATGATGGCCTATGATCAGGCTTCTGAATTAAGCAAAAGTTCCAAGACACATTGATACACCATACATCACTAACCCTATGAAAGGGGCATTGGAGCCACTACTCGCTCCTCAAAGAAAAGACTAAAGACTCTCAACTCTATGTGGGAGGAGCCAAGTTGAAAATTCCTTTGCATGTACAAATGAGGGGGTATTTGTAGCAATGGGTAAAACTGGCCCTTATGAATATTCAACTTCTGTCATGACTGTTTGACTTATTTGATTCTTTAGATTTACATGACTCTTCATATGACATGTGGGTCTCTTCGACTTCCATGTTACATTACATTGATTTACACAGTATGGCCGACAATAGTGATGTAGCCAACATGAATCATGACATAATTCGACATGACATTGCTGGTATGTTCATGTTGTTGGTGGTGTCCATGTCGAGCTGTAGTGCTGCTAAGTGATGGATGTGCTCTTTGTAGAAATTTTGAATAATAAACACATATTCAATGGAGATTATCCTGATCATGAACTATTGCGGAATACATACACAATACATAAGCTCCTATACATTGATCATCAATATAGCAGCATCAATAACAATAAAACATCAAGAGCATGCACACATTAACACAGTATGTAACCTGGGGAAAGCTTACAGCTGAGAACCCCACACTATCTGTATATTAATGATTGAGAACATGTAACATTACAATATTCATTACTTCTCACAAGTATCCAGTGCTATCTCCACCTGTTACACACAATACAGCTCAGATCTGATCTCCAAATCTATTCCACGGCTTGCTTGCCTCCACTGCTCAATACCTACACAAGAATGGATGAGAATGGTTGAACCAAACTCGTATTTACCTCAAAATAATCACTCACACTAGGAATCACATGAGCAGAGGCTATAATCACTTGGTATTGGCCAATTCTCCTTAGCATAACTCAATCCCATTGATTGTGCAAATCCTCATGCACAACTATAGTCACAACTGATAGCAATCTGATCCTCTAACACCTGTCCCTGCTGAACTAAACATGCAATGACATGAAACTGAGTTAACTGATGTATTCCTTAGTTGCATTATGAGTTAATAATTAGTTTAATAACTCATAATTAGTATATTTGCAGTTAGACTAATTACAACTAGTTTAACCAAGTCAAATTGAACACAACTCCATCAAATCCACAATCAACTCCACCAAACTCAACTGGTTGAGTTCTAACTGAAGTCATGCAAGCAAAAACTCAACTGACCCACAAATAAAGCGTATTTCCTTCTGACAGCTGCATGTGCCACATCTGTAGCTCAAACTGAAGTGCTCCAAGAGAATAAGATAAAGTTTATAGTCTAAATATTATTATAAGACAATAATATTTGACTTTTCTATTTTTGATAGCCAGTCTATGGTCACTCCTGCTATGATCACTCCTACTGCGATCATCCCTGCTATGGTCACTCCTGCTATGATCAAAAAATAGAACTTGCGCCATAATTTGCCTGCGGGCCCACTTAGTGAAGGCGACTCTTTTCACTAAGCTCCATCATCTTGTTGCAATCTCAACACTCCCTCTCGACAAGATATGGATTATCAGCAACCCCTATCCTGCCTCGGTGGTACTCGAATTTGCTCCTGGTGAGAGCCTTCGTCAGAATATCATCATCCTGATCCTCCGTTGGAATGTATGAAAGTAACATGATCCTCCGCTGCACACAATCTCTGATATGATGATACCTGATGCCCTTGCTACCATATACTCGGCCTCCTGAGCTCCCTGCCCAATCTGCATCCATGAAGCCACATAGCTTCACCTCATCCAATCCATATCTCAATGTGCCTCTCTTGAGCCTGCACACATGCGAATCACTGGTGAAGACCTCAAAGCCTTCGGGCTGCTCAATGTACACCTCCTCCTCAATGACTCCATTGAGGAACACAGTCTTCACATCCATCTGATGAATGTGCCATCCCATCTACGCTGAGAGAGCAAGAATCGTCTGTATGGAAGAATACCTTGCGACAGGTGCAAAGGCCTCCTCATAATCAATCCCCTCTATCTGTGAAAAGCCTCGAGCAACAAATCTTGCCTTGTACTTCTCCACACTCCCATCAACTGCCTGCTTAACTTTGTAGATCCATCTCAAACCCACCACTAATTTCCCTTCCGATCTAGAAACAATCTCCCATGCACTGTTTCTGACAATAGAATCATACTCTTCCACCATGGTATCTACCCATGCGGGATCCTCCACAGCTTCCTCGAAAGAGGATGGCTCAGTCACAACACACTTGCTCATAAAAGCCATGTATCTAGTGTACCGATCAGGTGACTGTCTCTGTCTACGTTGGGCTGTAGGTGGTCCTACAACTTTCTCTGCATCTTGAGCTAGTCGCTCAGCTTCTGTCAAGCACTTTTGCTCTCTGATGGTTGGCGCTACTTGAGTTGTCTCTTCCACTCCATGAACCTCGTCCTGTGGCTGATCCACGTCCTGAAGCTCATCCTTAGGAACTAATAGCTCCTCATTCTCATGCAAGTGTAGCTCCCTCTCAAAGCCGAACACTTCATGCTATTCCTCCTCCTGAAATTTTATATCCCGTTGCACAACAGTTTTTACCCACTATCTGGCAAATACACACGATAAGTTGTGGGCGTATCAGTGTACCCCAAAAATATCCAACCTCTGTGGTCAGCTCCAACTTCTTCTCTGGCATCCTTCGTCACAAGCATAGTAAAACGTTAGCACCAAAAATCCTCAAATGAGAAAGATCAGGCTTCTTACCAGAATAAGCCTCCTCGAGTGTACTCATGCCAGGTATCTTATGAGGACAACGGTTCTGCACATAAACTATTGTATTGCATGCTTCCGCCCACAAGTGAAGGGGTAGGCCCTGATCATGCAACATCGCCTGTGCAGCACCAACGATTGTTCTGTTCTTCCGCTCAGCTACCCCATTCTGCTATGGGTTATGGGGAGCTATGAGCTCCCTTCGAATCCCTTCTGCCTTGTAGAAATCCTTGAACTCATCCGAGATGTATTCACCACCATTATTGCTCCTAAGAGCCTTCACCTTCTTCCCCAACTCCTTCTCAACCAGTGCTCTGAATTCACAGAACTTTGAATATGTCTTGCTCTTCTTCTGCATGAAGAAGATCCAATACTTACGAGAGAAATCATCAACAAAAATCACATAATACCTGTGTTTTGTTGTCGAAGCAACTGAGAAAGGTCCACACACGTTTGTGTGAATTCTCTCAAGGATTGTCGTGGCGTGACTATCCTTCTTATGAAAGGTGGCTTTCACAAACTTCCCCAAAGTACACCCCTTGCACCGATCTGACTGCATAAGTGTGCCTTTAGGAAGCCCTGTAGTGATCTGCTACAGTATCTTCAAGGCTCCATGGTGAAGGTGACCCAATCTCCTGTGCCACAACTTGCCATCATCCCGGCTCACCAATCCTTCTGCCTTGCCTGCCATTGCTATGCATCCATCTACATGCAACTGATAAAGGTTCCTTACTCGAACCCCTATCTTCCGGGTCTCACCAGTTTTCTTGCTGCGCAGGAAAGCTTTTGCCTTGCTGAAAACAACATCATACGCCTTGTCTTCTAACATCGCCACAGAGATAAGATTCTTCTTTAATCCTGGAAAATGCATGACTTCCTTCAATACGAAGGGTTTACCAGAATCCCTCTCAAAGGAAATGGTACCGATACCGGTCGCACTATATCTACCATCATCGCCCATCTCGATGTGCACTCCAAGATCTTTGTCCTCCAGATCAGAAAACAAATCTCTATCTCCCATCATGTGAAAAGACGCACCACTGTCCAAGAACCACACCAATCCTATCACACTTGAAACCAAGCATGGGATCAATGAAAAATCAAGTTCAAACTGTGAGGCTAGAGCCTCTCCTGCTGCAGATCCAGCAGCTTGCTTGTTCTTCTTCTTCTGCAGATAATTAGTGGCATAGTGTCTGTGCTGGTGACAGTGAAAACACTTCACCTTGGACATGTCCTACTTCTTGCCTTTCACACCAGACTGAGAAGATTTCTTGCTCTTCCCTTTCTTTGCTTTGGCAGCCAAAGTGCAATTTTCTTCATCAGCTCCGTTTGATGAAGATCTGTCCCTGGTACTTCACCTGATCTCCTCTTGCACAAGATCTGACCACAGTCTTTCCCATCCTGGCAATTTCTCCCGACCATTGACAGAGTCCTGATAGGAATGCAAACTCTTCGAAAGACCAAGGAGAGCCAAGTTCACCACGTCCTCATCATCGACAGTAACGCCCACACTTCCCAGCTCATCTCGACACTGAGTGAACTTCGTGAGATACTTGGGCATATTGTCACCCTTCTTGCATTTGATGTTTCTGAGTTTATCTTTGAGTGCCAGCTTCCTCTGATCACTCTTGCTTTGGAATAATTCTGTTAACTATTTACACATCAAATATGGAGTACACTTTCCATGGAGGTTGGACACAATGTGATCCTTCATGCCCTCCAATAGAATCCTTCGACATTTTGCAGTCTTCTTTTCCCAAGCATCAGCTTGAGTAGCATCAGTAGGCTTTGGGACATCCATCTCTATGAACTCCTTCAGCCAGTTATCATCCAATACTACCTCCATCCTGTCCTTCCATGCAATATAGTTCGTACTGCCCTCAAGGGCATACTACAATCGCAATCCGCTGAAAGACATTGCCTCGTTGATACCAAGAAAACACTACTGGAAATTCGAATTCCACCAGCTCCAAACTCAACCACCTCGAATCTAAGATTCATGAGAACAAAATATTTTTCGTATAGAGATTGACTATATGGGCATTCACTGGATATCTCACCTTTCAAAGGAAGGATGAATCCAGAGGCTACCTGGCTGATTACAGACTCTGCCTGAAGAAATAGAATGTAAACACTTCCTGAATAGTAGATATGATGATCAACAGCTCTGATACCATGTAGAAATTTTGAATAATAAACACATATTCAATGGACATTATCCTGATCATGTACTATTGTGGAATACATACATAATACATAAGCTCCTCTACGTTGATCATCAATATAAAAGCATCAATAACAATAAAACATCAAGAGCATGCACACATTAACACAGTATGTAACCCAGGGAAAGCTTACTGCTAAAAACCCCAGACTATCTATATATTAATGATTGAGAACATGTAACATTACAATAGTCAATACTTCTCACAACTATCCAACACTATCTCCACCTGTTACACAAAATACAGCTCTGATTTGATCTCCAAATCTATTCCACTACTTGCCTGCCTCCATTGCTCAATACCTGCACAAGAATGGATGAGAATGGTTGAACCAAACTTGTATTTACCTCAAAAGAATCACTCACACTAGGAATCATGTGAGAAGAGGCTATAATCACTTGGTATTAGCCAATTCTCATTGGCATAACTCAATCCCATTGATTGTGCAAATCCTCATGCATAACTATAGTCACAACTGATAGCAATCTAATCCTCTAACACTTGTCCCTGCTGAACTGAACATGCACTGACATGCAACTGAGTTAACTGATGTATTATTTAGTTGCATTATGAGTTAATAATTAGTTAACAACTCATCATTAGTCTATTTGCAGTTAGACTAATTACAACTAGTTTAACCAAGTCAAACTGAACACAACTCCATCAACTCCACAATCAACTCCACCAAACTCAACTGATTGAGTTCTAACTGAAGTCATGCATGCAACAACTCAACTGACCCACAAAGAAAGCATATTTCCTTATGACAGCTGCATGTGCCACATCTGTAGCTCAAACTAAAGTGCTCTAAGAGAATAAGATAAAGTTTATAGTCTAAATATTATTATAAGACAATAATATTGGACTTTTCTATTTTTGATAGCCAATCTATGATCACTCCTGCTATGATCATCCCTGCTGTGGTCACTCCTGCTGTGATCAAAAGATAGAACTTACACCATAATTTGCCTGCGAGCCCACTTAGTGAAGGCGACTCTTTTCACTAAGCTCCATCATCTTGTTGCAATCTCAACACTCTTGGTGTATCACAAATTCACCTCCACATTGAAAGGTGTGCAAAGTCTTCGATGGTCTTGGTGTTCGCTTAATGTTACATGTGCACGTCGCTCACTTCCTTCTACTTTGGCATGCTTGACATGTTCATCCGTTCGCCCAAAATTCTCCTCGTATGCATGTTTCGTATGTCTGTTCACAAACACATATCCTTGCATGCACTCTCCTTTTTCATCCTATCCATTGGTGTGTCATGTCTTATCCGTATACCTATATCTGCAATCACTCATGATGAGATGACATCAAATCGATAAACCTCCTAGTCTACCATGATGCATTGTTATTCACTTTCAGATGCAAGCAACTGGGAGAGAGGACACGACTATGAAACTGTGTAAGGCAAGTGTCAAGTTGGGATGCGCTCTGGGCACTGCTGGTGAAAATTGTACAAAGGTCACTGTGAGACTGAGATGGACAATCTAGATCAATAGTGACTGTCTGTGGGATCTAGCTCGGCTCAAGGTTAGATATGTGCAATTTTTGGAGGGAGGCAGTGTAGGCTGTAGGAAGGCTTGGTAGCAAAAACTATGTAATTCCTAGAGAGAGCTGGCAGTGGGCTATGAGAAGGCTTGGCAGAAAAACTACGCACTTCCTGGAGGGAGCTGGCAGTGGGCTGTGGGATTGACGGAGATAAAAACTTCGCAATTGTTGGGAGGATGACCTACTGAACACCTTTGCACATTTTCTAAGCTAAGTGGGATGGTACGTCACTGAGGGGCTTTCTCATGAAATATGCACAATCTTCTGGGTGTGCAACCAGCCAGTTAACTGGGTGGCTGGTTGCGAAAATTGTGCAATTCTCTGAGGGAGATAGGGATAGACAATGGGTGTCTATTTGGCCTATCTGCACAATTTTCTCAGTTAGCAGAGAGGGAAAGGTCAATAGTTTTTGTACAATTTTTGAGGGGAGTGAGTCCTGGGGTCACTGCCCAGTTAAACTCTCTGGTTAACCCACAGGAGTGTTGGTTGATCAGCTTGCAGGTTGTGCTGATTGAAATGGATTTTTGGACACTTTTGTATTGTTCTGGGTGACAGTCGGTTGAGTCAATTGCAGGGTCAAGGTCTGGCTGTTAGAGGGTGATCTAATTGTCAGAACTTCAGCAAAATGACTAAGTGTGTGAGTGAGTGAGTTTGTTCATATGCAACCTTGCAAACAGAAACTCAACATGACTTGATGACAAGACTCCTCAAACCATCAAGACAACATATGCACTAATGGTGCAAGCAACAAGCACGATGCCTGTGATAGATCATTGAATGATCGGGATGACGCTTGCGCGAAAGTGCATACAACTTCGTGTGTGAGTGCTGTTACACTTAAATTTGTCACCATGACTATCTGCAGTTAATATGGCTCCATCAATAGTCATATTATCCTCCTTGTCAAGCCTAATACCTCTGCTCTCCATGTCGAACTTCAAAAAAGAGAGAAAGTCATTAAAAATCATGTTTATCTCTGGGTACGCAGGTTCTCTCTACCTTGCCTATGACGGGTCGCTTTCTATCGACATCAGCACATTATCTAGAAAGTTGACTTAGAAATCGTCAGTGCCTTGAAGTCTGCATGCATCAATGGCAGGTTTCTCGCCTTCGACGTCAGTTTTCATCATTGACTTGCGATCGAAGGATTCCATGAAATGTTCGACATCGACTCATTCATTCACATCTCATGGATTGTGCTGGGTACTTTGAGAACCATTGACATTACTGGTGGTCTCTCTCATGCTTTTTAACAGTTTACATCATTGACTGGTAATCAAGTGGTTTCTACCATGTTTGACATCGACTCATTTATTCGCATGGCTAGAATCGTACCAATTCGGGAAGTAGAGATGAAGACCCTGGATCTAGTTTCCACCATCCAGGCTGCAAGGAGTTTTGTATTCATTATGTTGTAGACCAATTAAAAACAGATGGCTACGTCCATACTATGTCTGCACGAGTCTATGATTATGATGTATTATGAAATCATTCTTGTATCAGAGTAGTTAGTATGATAGTTAAAGTTTTTGATCTGAGTATGCGAATGCCTACCTCAGCGATGATATGATCTTATAGATGTATTTTTTGTTGAAAATTGCAGGTTCTGACCAGGCTCTCAATGAGATAATCCTTGAAATGATAAAGTACTTCACCCTTCCTAGATGATATAAAACCCTTATCTATTACAGGCTTCGTACTTTAGGGGGCAATCTGTTACACTGAAATTTGTCACCATGACTATCTG
>APFE030363076.1:234204-245364 GCA_000404065.3 Pinus taeda | reverse complement strand
TGAATATGTTTTGTTTTATGGAATATTCAGGTGTTATGTAATCGTTTGATTGTTAGTGTATGCAGGTTTTGAAGTGAAGGAGGAGCTCATCTAGATCAACGAGGCTAGACTACTACAACAAGCGTTGGACTTGAGGTAAGATCGAAAAACACTTGGTTTCTCATATAATAATGCATGTTTAGAGAAGGATTGCTCTTAATTGTCTTGTTTGTCACTAGAGAGTCTTAGGCTCCTAGGGAGGTTATTTTTGTCAGCAAAAATAACTCTTTCCGCATGACAAGTGCCACAGTTTTTCAAATAGTGAATACAACATGTACACATGAAATGAGGACCTTGTGCATGACCAGAACATGGCTACAAGCATGGCATTGAGACCAACAAGAAAAAAATCTTTTCATTGAATGGTCAAGAAAGGAGGGTGCAAAGACTCACACGAGCCTAGGAGGTGAGCCTGAGTTCTTGCAAACATCAAGTAAAAATCAAATGGAGGCTCCGACATTGGATGCGGGCCGAAATTTTGGAGGGTGTTGTAGCCGCTACAACAGAGTGGAAAGATAATGATAATTATATAGGAAACTGGGCTAAGAAGATAGGTAAACCACGTAATACAGATGATAAGGAGAATGCAACACTGTACAATAAGTTCAATACAGTTACCAGAGGATAGGGATTTCATTCTCAGGAGAAGAACAAGGGTGATGACAAGAGGCCTTTATAGTGTTGGACTTGTGGCAAGCATCATCGCAGGAGAGAATGTCCAAAACATTAGTGTGGTAGATTGCAAAATTATAGTTCTCAGGAGGCACAAATTGTTGGGGATGTTGGACAAAGTATTCCTCGAATTTATGTGATATTGGATAATAGGCATGCTGATAATCAGCCATATAATATCAAGATTGAAAGTAAGATTTGTGATCAAGTTTTTTATATTTTTGATTGACCCTCAATCTAACTATAGCTATATTATTCCTGACCTGATGGATAAGTGTGGTTTGAATAAGGAAGCACATGTAGAGTCTTGGTTTTTGTAGTTGGCTACAAGTACTAAGAAAAGAGTTAGTCATTGGGTAATATCTTGTTCATTTGATTTGAAAATTATGTCTACATCAGTTCACCTACATGTGCTTCTGCTGGGATCATACAATATGCTATTAGGTATGAATTGGTTGTACATTCACAAGACTAAGGTGGATTTCTATGATAAGGCTATTGAATGCTTGGATGAAAACAGAGAGAAGAGAACCTTGCAGGGTAAGAAGAATCCTACATTGGTGATAATGGTTACAACTATGCAGGCAATTCGCAGTATCCAAAAGGGATGTGTATTGTTCGTAGTTCATATTTCCAGTGAAAAATATAAGGATGTTGAGGAAGCAAAAGTATTGAAGAGGTATCTGGTTTTGCAACAATTTTAGGATGTGTTTCCAACAAATATCTCAAAGTTTCCACCTCATAGGGAAGTGGATTTTTCTATTGAGTTGATGTCGGGAGAAGTAGTGGTATTAAAGGCCCCATAGAAGATGAGCACTCCAAAGTTTGTGGAACTAAAGTTGCAATTGAAGGAAATTCTTGGAAAAAGATAAATTAGGCCAAGTGTGTCGCCTTGGGGTGCACCAATATGTTTTGTTAAGAATAAGGATGATACTCTCAGGTTATGCATTGATTACAGGTAATTGAACTAGGAGACAATCAAGAACAGGTACCCTATGCGAAGGATCGATGACTTGTTTGATTAGTTGAAGCGAGCAGTTGTGTTCTCGAAGATTGATATGAGATCAGTATATCATTAGGTATGCATCAAAGAAGAGGATATCTACAAGACTTCTTTCCAGACCAGGTATTGGAATTATGAGTTTGTTGTGGTTCCTTTTGGTTTGACTAATGCTCCAATGACTTTAATGTGTTTAATGAATAGTGTGTTAGGTCCTCAACTTGACAAGTTTGTGATAGTATTCATTGATGAGATAATTATATATTCTAAGAATAAGGAAGAACATGCAGAACATCTAGCAAAAGTGTTGAAATTTCTAAGAGAGCATCAATTATATGCCAAACTTAGTAAATGCAGTTTCTTTTAGAAAAAGGTTCATTATTTGGGGCATGTGGTTTCCATGGAAGGTATAACAGTGGACGTGGAAAAAATTAGAGCTATCATGGAGTGGGAACTCCTAGGATGAGGCCATATCGTTCATGGGGTACCAAGTTATTATAGGCATTTCATCAAGAACTTCACATGAATTTCCTATCCTATTACATCCTTGTAGAGGAAAGGAAAGAAACTTGAATGGATAGAGGAATGTGTAGCTACTTTTGAGTAGTTGAAGTAGTTGCTTACAAATTCTCCACTGTGAATATTGTAGATCCAGATAAATATTTTGTGGTATGTACATATGCTTGGAAGAGAGGACTTGGTGGAGTCCTCATGCAGGAAGGATAGGTAGTATGTTATGAGTCAAGGAACCTGAATGAGAATGAGCATAACTATGTGATTCATTATCTTGAGTTGGAAGCTATCATGTGTGGAGACATAATCTTCTTGGCATGAGGTTTATTTTGTTGAGTGATCACAATGGATTGAGATACTTATTTGACTAACCTAATATGAATGCATGGAAAGCTAGGTGGTTGGCTACACTTAGTGAATTTGAATTCAAGATTAGGTACATTAAGGGTAACGAGATCATGGTTGCATATGCTCTTAGCCGAAGAGTGAAGGTAAATCACATAGAATTTGTGAGTTCATATGGGACAGATTTACAGGATCAGATCTTGCAAGTATTTTTATTTAGAATTTATGAATGCGGACATAAGTTTCTTCCCTAGACCTAGTGGTCTAGTCTAGAACAACAAAAAGAAAATAATATAAAGCTCCCCTTAGATAAATTGGAGAATGGAAAGATTCTTACTTAGGATTCATCACAATATCTTCTCTCTTCTTGACTTGTAAGCTCCAATTGTAGCTCCTATTTCTATAATTAGAACCCACACCTCTAGTCAACACAAGCCAATGATCTACAACATTTATGTAGCATTATGCAATCACTCTATTAAATGGATAAGCATAGAATTGAAATATATGAATGTAAATATAACATAACACATATATGAAAATGGTATGCTCTTTCTATTTATATGAAAAGGAGAGAGTTAACAACAAAAAATGGAAGCTGATCTTGTAGAGATCTCCCCAAGTTGACTTGTCCTTCCTTGTCACAAAGCACACCTCAATGTCACTCTAATGCATGGAAATTATAACTCTCTTAGGTTCAAAGTACCAACATTAGGGTATGATCAGTCTCCAAAATCCAACCCCAATGTTGTAGATGGTTGTATATTTATAGGACAGTGTGGTAGTTTAGGAATTCTTATCCATTTACCAATCTAGGCATGAGATCCACTCTTGATGGGAGGATGAGCTTAAGGGATAAGAGGTGAAATATCCAAGGTAGGATCAGATAAGATTTGAAGTTTTTATCCAAGTTAAATGGTTGAAACAACTCCTTAAATCTTATAGAAGAGGAAGCTTCAAGATTCTTTTTATTTTCCCAAATTTATAGAATTGACACACCTCCAACAAGGGACAACCTGTTGTTGATATGTGCTGGTGCAGAACTAAGAAACTTGCCTTGAACATAGGTCTCTAAAGGGACAGGGTGCACTAGGCCTTAAAAGAACTGAAATGAAGCAGTTAGACACAAAAAATTATGGATTTAGATGATTCATGCTTAGAGTGTTGTGTAGGGATGATGACAAAGTGTTCATGGATGTTGATTGATCTAGTTTGTAGGTGTATTGATAAGATGTGACAAAATGGACTATAACATTTAGGACAACGGTATGACATGTACCAACATCTTAAGCACTAATAATAGTAGGGTATAGGTGAATAAGATGTGTATTATCATCTCACAACATATGGTTTGGTCATATTTAGGGACATGATCTATGTATCAGACAATAGTGAGATCAAGAATCGTATCTTGAGGGAATTTCATGTTAAGCCATATTCAGGTCACCCGAGATATCAAAAGACATTAGCAACAGTTAAGAATTTATACCATTGGTTGAAATTGAAGAAAGAG
The DNA here is from genome assembly GCA_000404065.3 of Pinus taeda. Lineage (NCBI taxonomy): Eukaryota > Viridiplantae > Streptophyta > Pinopsida > Pinales > Pinaceae > Pinus > Pinus taeda. The sequence continues at coordinate 241,282 of APFE030363076.1, read as the reverse complement.
GCAACAGAGTTTATTGCAGGATGTTTGAATTTTCAACTGGTAAAAGCTGAGTGTAAGCATCTAGGTGGCTTATTGCATCCAATTCTGAATCCAGAGTGGAAATGGGAGGTCATTTCCATGGACTTCACTACAAGTTTTCAAGGTACATCTAGACAACATGATTCTACTATGGTTGTGGTAGACATATTGACTAATGTAGCTCACTTTATTCTAGTGAAGTCTACGAATTCAGCTAGTGAGCTAGCCTAGGTTCTCATCAGGGAGATAGTGAGGCTACATGGTATTCCTAAGAATATTGTGTTAGACAGAGATGCGAAGTTCACTTCCAGGTTTTGGAAAGAGTTGTTTGTAGGTTTGGGGATAGAGTTGGCTTTCAATACAACTTATGAACCATAGATAGACGGAAGAGGAGAATTCTTGGAGCATTTTGGCATACTTGGATTGAAAAAGAAGGAAAGGGAAAGCAGGAATGAACAAGGGAACAAGTGGATTCGTAACTACAATTGGATTGATTTACAGGTAATAGGTTTCATGTGTGATTTCCTTGCTGATTTATGGATGCATGGTATATGAATGTAGTTTTTTAGTTATGTGCTATCCTCGGCATGGAGGATTGCCTAGATCAACGGTGGCTTTAACATTTCCTTGGCATTTCCTAGATGTCCATGGTGTTGTGGGTTTTTCCACTTGATTGTTTTATTTTTGGTGCTCATAATTCCTTATGGTCATGGGTTGGAAAATACACTTTGGAGGCCCTAGAATAACTTGTGTTGAGTTACTAGTCTTGGGGCCTAGGTTGGACAAACACTCTGGAGCCCTTGGTGGGTTGAGTTACTTGTCCTAAAACTGGGTTGGACAAATTCTCTGGAGCCCTAGAACGCTATGGGTTGAGTTCCTAGATCCCTAGATAACTTGGGTAGAGACATATATAGTTGGTGTTAGTGATGCCTGACCATGAGGTGGAATCACGCGTTGAGGGTTGAGGTGGTTTGGCCTCTAGAAGCAGCGATCATGAGCTCAAAATTTGCCAAAAATTCAAAGTTATCATAATGGTTTGGAACATGAATCACCATGTAGATCTCATCATCATGAATCTATCACAACTTGTTTCGCACGAAAGAAACACCGTATGCTCCTAGAAACATGATCTGTTAAAAAATTTCCAGGTGGCTATCAGGGATGCTGATTGGGCATCTATACTGCCTAGGTGGAAAAGGGAATATTCTCAAAATATTCTATTGAGTTTCCATCATCCTATTGTTCCATGTGTTTTTGTTTGGGCTAATGAGAAAGTGACAAGTGGCTAAGATAGAGGCCACCACATGTCCTTGCAATGACATTCAAAATTTTGGTATGGTGGACAGGGCAGAGGCTAAGCTCGACCCTGCGACCTCTGACTCACAAAGGAAATGACTTACCATTGAACCTGGACTATGTTTCTTAACTATGAGAGTTACAAGTTAATGTTAAAGGTTATGCTGCCAAGGCTGGGGGGGTGGGTGGACTTAACGCCCCCATGTCAACACTGAAACTGCCAATGATTAACTGTTTTTTGTGACTGCCAAGGTCATTGCCACTGCCTAACCATTGGACCAAGCATCCCCATGTGATCCCGAAACCATCAACTGTAATGTTTTTTGTGATTTCCCAAGTCAGTGCCATCACCTAACCGCCAGACCAAGCACCACATGTGAACATGCTTGTAAACGGTTATTGTGACCATTGGAGGGAGGGGGCTAGGGTTGGGGGCTAACCTTTGGGCGCATGGTCCCCATATTGCCAAGCTTTTGGTTTTAAGAACTTGGTGAAAAAATTAACGGTCACACAAATCCACCCGAACTTTGGCGAATTCTTCACTCCATTAGCGAAAAATGGGGTGACTTTGTATGATGATGTTGATTTTGTGCAAATTGTAGAGTGAATAGTGGTGAAACTAGGAGAGCTCATAACTTCTCCAGTTTTCAACCAAATTGAATGCAAAAAGAGGCTAGGTAGCCATTTTTGGACATTATGGACTCATTGGAGCAGGTTTCAAAATCAATGGAGCACTTCTAGATAGTATTTTTGCAGATTGAAGGCTATGGGTGCCATGGTCAAGTAGAGTGTTGAATCAATTTATGAAGGAGTTTGAAGATGGAGATGACCTTGCAGGGGTTTTCCAACCTCTAAGTGATTTTTTCAACAGCCATTACATCAATGTTGTAGCTTTTATTCCTCTTTTCTGTATATGTTTTTTGGAGAAGAGACTTTTTTATGTACTTCAAGTGGATTGTGGTACTATTGACGCTCTTTGAAGTTGGAGTATCAGGTCTTGATGTAAGATGCCTATGTTTGCTGAAAGTTTACATGTTTGACTGTAGGTTAACATGTGTATGGAGTAATAACTCTTGCAGAAGTTGTTTATTTGAAGGAGAAACTAAGCATTCCATTTCAACACTTTATGTACTCTTATTTTTCTATACCTTGATCATAATGAGATGGGATCATTCCATTAGAGTTGATCCAAGGAGATGTAGCCTAGGATGGGTGAACTCCTTTAACAATGGCTGGTGTATTACTGATTGATGTATGCGTTGGCCCTCATTTTTGGTCTAGTTTTTCTTAAGAAAACATACTTAGTTTCCATATTTTCCATCCATTTACCATCACATCAACCTCATTTTGATGTATTCTATGCATATTCAGGTATTTAAATTTAATCTTGCAATTTATATAAGTTTTTATGAAAATTGAATTTCAAGTGCAATTTTTGAACATAATCATAAATTCTTGTAATAGCTATACGGATGTCATATTTGCAGGACACCTGGGCATGATATAGATACATTTATGGAAAGCTTGGGAACTAGGACTGAACTAACTCCAATTGGTTCGGTCAAACCAAGCTAAATCAAGGCAAGTCAAAGTTGATCAAACAAGACCAGTCATTCATAAAATCCCTAGAAAATAGGGCAGTTTTATGATTTCGTGGGATTTTCCATATTTTTAGTGATATGTTGGATGAATTCGAGTTATATAGGAGGATATGGATATATATAGTTGTTAGAGATACTTTAGATCAGTTTCTTTCATGATCTTTTATTTAAGCCAAAAGTTTGAAGGCTTATGCATGTAGAATTTGTATAATTTTATGTTGAGACATTTGAATATTTGAAGTTAATTTGAAAAACCTGTTCTACTTTCATTTTCATGTTCAATCTCTTCAAGTGTGCAAAGCAAGGGTGGAGGGCCCCCACTCCAAGCTAAGTACACTTCATTGTTAAACTAACTTTATTTTCATAAACTACTTGCTTCAGATTTGTTTACTTATTTTGCTTCAGGTTTTCTTACTTGAATTGATGTGTAATGATTTATGTTTGCTGATGAATCTTGGTTTATTTATCATTTTGATATGAAGGGACAACACAATGTTCAAGTTGAACCCTCCTTCTATTGGATTAATGAATAAATTCTAGAGTTCATCTTTCTTGTTCAAGCAGTTTTATGCAATTCCAGTTTTCTAACAATAGAATTATGATGAATGAATTTGTGATGAGGAATATCAAGGATATCCTAAGTTAGGAGTCTCCTCCATTGTTTATTTATGCATCTTAAGTTGTTGTCAATTAATGGTTTTTTATTTCTATTCATCAAGTAATATTGTAGAAGAAGGACACAAATGTATCTCCTAAGTTAGGAGCCACTTCATCTCACATATATTCCAGAAGTGAATTAGAAATTATTTGATTAGATTTATATTTATAATATGTATTTCCTTAGTTCTTCATATTTTATCTTCTAAGCTTGACTACATTTGATATCCATACATTTTGGACATCCCTCTATGTTTTACAAACTTGGATTTATAATGAAATGTTGGCTTGATGGGGCCTGACCCAGGTTCAGAGGTGATTTAGCCAAAAAAATCCCGGTACTAATAGCTCTTTCAGCAATAGTCCATAGAGCGCGGATTGAGGTCTCACCCGAAGTAGTATGGGAGGGTGCTAGAACCAGGTTTCCGCACCCTAGGGATGTCTAATGGGTTCAAGTAGTCCGCAATTTGACCCTATGCACATGTTGCTACCTGTACTTATCAGTACCTCGTAGCCTGTGATGCTATCTTCATGCAACCATATTCAGGGGCCAAACAGTGTTATTACCCAATTCCTTACTAGTAGCCCAATATTAGTTGATTAACTTAGCTTATTTGTATGATTTCAGTTATACTTAACCATATTCACAAGTCATACAAGTGCGCACACTAAATAAACAATATAATTGAAAATGAGATCAGACATGTAATAACTCAGTATAGATGCACAAAATTGGTAACAAAACCTTTGTTTATTAATCTTTTCTTTCGTTATAGACTTGACTCTTCCCTTCACACTCAGCTATAGGTTTCCACGCACTCAGCTGCAGACTCTACTAGGCCTCTACAGACTCAGTTGTAGAGCCTCTTCCTACTACTACGACCCAAGATACAGTTAGACTTTTGCTCTTTACTTCTATCTCATTCTTCGCTCTAACTTCCTAACTTCTAACTATCTTTTACACTTAGAACTTTTCTCTATTTATACAATCCCATGGTCCACGGACCATGGGTAGGCCAACATTACATTCACACTTAGGGCAGACTCACTATGACTCTAACATACATTTCGCGCTCACAGTTCGTGGAGCTTTACAATCATATCTCTCAAAACTTGGGCTTTGAGCCCCAAAAGATGCTGTGGGGGGATTCCATGCCCAACAGGCCCCCAAAACAGACATCGTGACTCACCCTCGAGTCACTTTGTTGGCACGATGATCTTGGCGTAGTGTCTGTCCAACTGCTCTCGAACAGTACTGATGTCATTAGCGCACTAAGCTACTGCTTGCTGAACCTGTTGCATCCATTCTTCTGAGACCTTTGTGTCTGAATTATGTCCTTACATTTGTACCAGCATTTGCTATGTATGTTTATAGTTCGTGCCCTTGTCTGGCTCCTAGGTCACGAAGACTATGTTTCAGTCAGTTAGTTAGATAGCTGTCCCACCCGTGTAGGATGTCAAGCAGCTTCCATTTACTTTGCCTAGAAAGGTTTCTCCATTTAGTTTGACTAGCTAGACCGTGCCTCTATTTATGACCTCCTCAACCACGTATGGTCCTAGCCAGTGCATTTTGAATTTTCCCAGAAATTTTTCAAACTTACTGTCATACAACAACATTAAGTCATTTACCTTGAAGGTGCGCAACTTGATATTCCGGTCGTGCCAGGATTTTTCACACTATTTTGTACTCATCGATGAAAACCAACCAAAAACAGTTCTTCCTCAAGTTCTTATAATTGTGCGAGCCTTTCCTCCAGAGCTTCGCAGTCCATCATCCCTGTGAGCGCTCCTATTCGCAGACTAGGTACGATATATTCCATTGGCATGATAGCTTCCATGCCATAAACTAACTGAAAAGGTGTCTGTCCCATCAGTTTCTTACATGTTTCCGTATAAGCCCATAGCACGGTTGGTACGCGTAGGTCCTAGTAGTTTTGCTACACATTGCAGACTTTGGTCAACATGGTATCTAGTATTTTGTTGAATGCCTCTATTGTCCCATTAGCTTGTGGGTGGTATGGTGTACTTTTCTAATGATACACCTGGAACTCTTTTGTGAGCACGCTGATAGTTTCATTCAGGAAATGTGTTCCACGATCACTCATTAAGATTTTTGGACAGCGAAATTGGGTCAACACATTTTCAAACAAAAACTTCACAGTCGTAGTGGCTGTGTAGTCTTTGACCAGTTGCACTTCCGCCCATCGTGTTAGGTACTTCGTCGTGGTGATGATGTAATGTGTGCCTGTTATACAGGAATAGTGTCCACACGGATGCTGCTATTCCCACTAAGATGTGTGGCTATCTTAGAAACAAACAATCAAAGTCTACTATTGATTACTTTTATGAAAATAGATGAGAGGAGGACCAAGAGGCCAACCTGAGTCTTGCGCTCAATTCCCTCTCCTTCTTGATAGAGTTTTGCTGCTCACTCTTTGTCTGCTCAGCTTCAAAAGGGACCTGTAGATTCACAGAAACATACTACTATGCAAGAAACAAGGATCTAAATTCACAAATAATGTAGGATCAGATGTACATTAACCATATACAAGCACATATAAACAAATACACCAGGATATGGAAGGAAACAAGAATAGCTTTATTAAGATAAAAGTAGCAAGAGGATTACAACCATGAGTAGCTCTGACCCAACATCATCCTCCAGCTAAGAAGCCCTTCTTTCACCTAAAGCAAAGCAAAATCACCCAACATTGTGAATGTACACAAGAATACTGACAACACTTCTCTATAGATTACAAAATTCCAGCCTCTGGATCTTTGTGATGAGGGATCCATATATAGATGATTACAGAGAGGCGAGTCATCTTTTGGGATCTTGATTAGTGTCTTCTCTCTAATAGTTCCTACTTCTACTTGGAGAATGAAGATCTCTTACTCAACCCTGGTAGAAAATGGAGTGGCAAGTGTCAGAGGGGAAGCTTCTGGAAGATTCCATGATCTTCCACCTCGCATTTTGGTCCCTACCATTTGTCCATTCTTGACCATTGCACCCTATAGAAGAGAAAAATAGTATACATCGCACCTTGTACATTCGGAAGGTGATATGCATCGTACACCCTGCATGGAGCTTTCAGTATGGTCCAGTTTTGACCATTTATGAGTAGTTTTCAGTGGAGAACTTCTGGGAGATGATGTAATCAGTTGACCTTCTTCCTTTAGGCAGTGAAGCAACCCTTTTAGGGACTTAAGAGCCCTCAGTTTATGGACATTTGTGATTGGGATTGAAGTGCCCAAAAATGTCTATAACAGTTGCCCCCTAAAGCATGAGGTCATTAATCGTTTTTGATGTCGGGTGAAATGCTTTACTATGAGGATCTAAAGTTTTTCTAAGCTGGGAGGTGACCTGTAATAAGATACAATACAATACATTATATGACAACATTTTTTCATGATCTAGCTGAGGCGGGAATTCCCATGCTCAACTTTATAAACTCATTTTCATGTACATAGGACAGACGATCGTCTGTGTGACAGACTGATGATAT
>APFE030363076.1:221571-233383 GCA_000404065.3 Pinus taeda | reverse complement strand
AAGAAGACTCGTTTTCGAGGAACGAGTGATGGTTTCGGGTAGCAGCTGATTCCAGGTAAGGTTTGGAATTTTCCAATCACGGCAGTGTTACAAGGATGGCTAGCAGAGTCACTCTTCGCAGATGTTCCTTGAAGGGGTAAACAATCATATGGGGGTGAATGATCGGCTAAAAACAGAGTGGAGGTGATGGCGAGAACACGACTAAGGCTCAAAAGCTGGCGATAAGGCATTCACGATGGTTATTTACCCGTTCAATTTTTAATGAACTTAAATGCGGGGAGAAACACTTGCTCATGACTTATGTTTATTTTTTAACGACCATGAACTATGCGCTAAAACTGCTTGTGGAGAGTTTATTTTTTAACGAGCTTGAACTCTGCGACAACATTGCTCGCCAGTCATATGATGAAAATGTCTCATTTCGAGATGCTATTTAGAAGTGGCTTACATCTCTAAAGCTTTGCCATGAATCCTTTCTTTATGCAAGTTAGGAAATGACTAACCTTACGAGTTTAAAGGGTTAGAGGTCCTAAAAATTTAAAAAATAAATAGCTGCTCTTAACTTGCATGTGGAAAGGTTTGCATGCCCCCAGGTATAGCAGAGCAGAGTTTCCAGGTTACCCCTCAATTTGCAGACAAAAAATTTGTTTTATCGGGAAAGGCCTACCTTCTAACGGAGGTATCTTATCCCAGTTTGTTCCCATTTTCCTGTGAGGACGGGCTCTCCAGACTAGTCATATATCCCTCACCGAAACCTACCCTATACACAGAGTTTTCCTGCCGAAGCAGACCAAGGTGCATGCCCCCTGGGTTTCAGTCACATCTTCCCGAATCACTCGCGCTCATCAGGTGGACGGACTGGATACTGATGAGACATTTCTTGCGTGAAAAGACCATTGAGGGATGGCATTTGACTATTTGCGATGTGTGAACCGGGGAATGACATTTGGTCTACGAGCTTGACCATTCTGCCTTCGTGCGGAAAACACATTACTCTAAAGAGTGAGGAGATGATGCAATAAATATAGTTGCGTCCAAGGAGTAGATTGTAATCTAAAGGTCCTTGAACTACCATAATGTTCATGTGAACAGTTTTCCTTCGCAAAGTAATGGGCACATTTGGAAGGATCCCTAAAGGTCGACTGGTTCCTTTGTCGAAGCTTGTTAGATTTCTCATTTTAGGAAAAAGCAGTGGCGAACCAAGCGCTTTCCAAGCAGTTGAGGAAAGGATACTCACAGAAGCCCCTTCATCGATGATGGTACCAACCATGACCATTCTATAAGCTTGTACAATAATTCTGAATGGTACACTGGCTGGTAAACGGGGTCTGCCTAGTAGGTTCCAGTCGAAGGAAACCACTAGGTTGCTTGGTGGTGGGACTGAATAGATGGCTGGGTAGGACTCTGATGAAATTCCTTCCTGCGGTAAAGGAACAGGAGGACTGCCCCTAAGCTCATCGAAGTCAGTGTTGATGAAGAGAATTTGAACGGTGTCATTCTCTTTCTCTTCAGTGATGGTATCATTCGAGGATGAATATTCCGAAGGCAATACCAGGTCAACTGCCGTATCGACCCTTTGAATTTCATCTGGTATGGATTTCGAAGGTTCATTTTCAACGATAGGTGCTTCAGCTGACCACAAGGATGGGCCAGCCAGATTTTCAATAGGTGGAGGACTCGGCAAGAGTTTTTGATATCCAGGAGGAAGTCATAACAGTGAAACCGGATGATTATCTAAAACTCTTTTAGGCTCTTCAAGGAAGGGACAACGGTGGACGGCGTGATCGCCTTCACACAACTTACAAGGAATTCTAGGATTCCTTCGTTGTCCATGTGCTTCACTTTCATTGGTTGATGGTGAGCATTCAACATGATCGCCAGAGGTTGATGCTACCAGGTGGTGCAAATTAGGAGACCCGTCCCTTAAGATCTGAGGGATGCAGGGACAATCTCGGTGATAGTGGTCTCCATTGCAAATGACGCAAGGAGATTTAGGTTTTGACTGTGCGGTGTGTGGATTTTCGCTAGACGATACTTGGTTGTTCCCTTTCGATTTTGGTTCCTTTTTCTTCTTTTCCCTTTTATCTTTCTGCTTCTTCTTCTTCTCAGTTACTTGACTTTTAGCTTTATCGACTTTGTCAAGTGAAGAGGGAGGAGGAGAAGGAGAATCAGATGAAGTAGAAGGTTGGGAAGCAACTCTAGTGTCGTCTAGTTGCTGGTTAGACTGTTCAGGAATTGTGGGATTCTGAATGACAAAGGTAGAGAAGAGCCAGACTGGCAAACCAATTGTCAATCCTGGAAGTGACAAAGTGGCCATATGGGGTGGACAAACATCTCCCCAAGATAGGAAGGGACTAGTATTTCCTTCACGGGGAAATTCTTGGTTGGTAGACTCCATTTTCTCAACCTAAAGATCAACGGGGGAATTTGTGACGTTATTTCGATTTAAAATAAATTTTTAGACACTTGGACACAACTTGTTTTTTCAATTTTAAAGAGTCGAGAAAAAACAAAAGATGACTCTAGTCGCCTTCAATTTTTATTGAGCTTGAAGTGACAAGCGCTCAGAGGACCTTTACTGTTAAGGAGTCTGAAAAGGAGCAAAATGGACTTCTCTGGAGATCTAGGAAGAGAGGATTACGAAACCAATCGTAAAAATGCAGAATACTTTTTACGGTACGGCAGTCAGTCTTCTCGAATGCTGTGTTCAATGGATTACGATCGATAGGGCAACAGACACAGCTTCCTAAGGATAAAGGATGCAGCCTATAGTGGTCTCCCAATATATACGCGATGGTACATGGGAGCACAAGTCCATACTAGCACTTATCGTCTCAGAGTGGAAGAATCACCCAACCGGCACTGAAAGCAACAGTTACCAGGCTTTACAATGCCGGAATACATCTCTAGCCTAGACCTATAGATGTTGCGTTAAGTTCCAAAGCGTTGTTAGATTCATTGAGATTTATTTTAAGTTGATCTTGCTTAGCAGTTTGCCTTTCAAGTTCACCACATGATCTATGTAAAATTCCTAAATGCAATCTAAGATGATAAATAGACGTTTTATCTTCTTTCAGCAATGAAAATCCTAGCTACTAAGGGGAAGAAAGTCAAGCATCTTTCTTCACAGAGCACAGAGCACACGCTAATATGCACAGTCCTAAATCAAGCCAAACATTCAAGATGCAAATGCACATGCATGTATTGGTTTTCAGTTCCCGTAATGTGTAAATGACACTAAGAAAACTATGTGCAAAATTGAAATACTTTTAAAGCGACTGTACTCAACAAAATTCTTTTTCAAAACGAAGTGAAAACGAGAGAGACACTTTGCGATTTTGAAATGGAAATTGCTTTTCGACACTTTAAAACTAGTAAATCAAGTCTTATGCAATGATAACTGTATAATCAACTATCTAAAACAATGTGATTGCTTTCTAAAACTGAAAACTATAGTTATGACACTTTCAGATCTAGAGGCGATAGTTTGACTATGTTATTTTTTGCAAAAGAGAACTAAAATGACGGACAATACATAAAAAACGTTTATACTTCTTTGCACTAAGGAGGCAGAATAATGCAAGAGAAAGGAGTATTCACAGAAGCACATTGATTACACATAGCAAAAAATCTTGAATAAGACTGAAAACAGTGAGAAAAATCGATAGTCAGAGGGTAAAATCAGTCCTCCCTGACCATCGCGCCTGTTACACAGTGAACTCAGTATGCAGCACAGTTACTCCATTTGGGAAGTGCGATGCATACAGGCTGCCTTGAAGGTAGGGTGCGATGGTTACTATGCAAGACTCTGAACGAGACTTCACTCACAGTTTGCAGTTTAGTTCAGGTGTTTAAGATGAATAAGTATAGATCAATGTATGTAAAAACACAGGGGTGATTTAAGAGGTTACTGAAGCCACTACTTAGGGAAATTAGATTGCTTGCAGATCTATTGTTTAATTTATAAACAAAACCCAGAGATTGACTGAAGCAACATTGATCTACTTTGCATTCATATGACGAATGCAGTTCGAAGGCTAGCTTGCTTGACTTCAGGCTCCGTCTGTATGTTTATAAAAGAAACAAGGATAGATAGGCTAACAAGTAATCTAGTCGCTCCCCAGTGGAGTCGCCATTTTGTTATACGGGAATAGTGTGCACACGGATGCCGCTATTCCCACTAAGATGTGTGGTTATCTTAGAAACAAACAATCAAAGTCTACTGTTGATTCCTTTTATGAAAATAAATGAGAGGAGGACCAAGAGGGCCAACCTGAGTCTTGCGCTCGATTCCCTCTCCTTCTTGATAGAGTTTTGCTGCTCGCTCTTTGTCTGCTCAGCTTCAAAAGGGACCTGTAGAATCACAACAACATACTACTATGCAAGAAACAAGCATCTAAATTCATAAATAATGTAGGATCAGATGTACATTAACCATATACAAGCACATATAAACAAATACACCAGGATATGGAAGGAAACAAGAATAGCTTTATTCAAATAAAAGAGCAATAGGATTACAACCATGAGTAGCTCTAACCCAGCATCATCCTCCAGCTAAGAAGCCCTTCTTTCACCTCAAGCAAAGCAAAATCACCCAACACTGTGAATGTACACAAGAAATACTGACAGCACTTCTCTATAGATTACAAAATTCCAGCCTCTAGATCTCTGTGATGAGGGATCCATATATAGATGATTACAAAGAGGTGAGTCATCTTTTGGGATCTTGATTAGTGTCTTCTCTCTGATAGTTCCTGCTTCTACTTGGAGAATGAAGATCTCTTACTCATCCCTGGTCGAAAATGGAATGGCAAGTGTCAGAGGAGAAGCATCTGGAAGATTCCATGATCTTCCACCTCGCATTTTGGTTCCTGCCATTTGCCCATTCCAGACCATCACACCCTACAGAGGAGAAAAATAGTATGCATCGTACCTTGTATACTGGGAAGGTGATATGCATCGCACACCCTGCATGGAGCTTTCAGTATGGTCCAGTTTTGACCATTTACGAGTAGTTTTCAGTGGAGAACGTCTGGGAGATGATGCAATCAATTGACCTTGTTCCTTTAGGTAGTGAAGCAACCCTTTTGGGGACTTAAGAGCCCTCAGTTTATGGACATTTGTGATTGGGGTTGAAGTGCCCAAAAATGTCTATAACAGTGCCCATCTTTCCCTGAGGTTTGATCAGTCCCACAAAGTTGATTGCTCATTTTTCGACTAGCTACAGTGTCATTTGTAGATTTAATGACATCTCGTCCCTCCGTGATGATTTTCCATTCCTTTGACATATATCGCAGGCCTTATAGTGCGCTTTCGAATCCTAGTGTAAGGTTGGCCACCATAACCCTACGCGAAGAATCTTCTATGCGGTCGCGCGTCTTGCATAGTGTCCTCCTGCAGCACCCCCATGTGCTTCCGTGAGGACCTGATTTTGTTCAAATTCAGGTACGTATCTTTTCAATATCTCATCATTTACCATTTTGTACATATGCCCCACGATGACAGAAAAATCTTCCACGCACACCACCAATTCCTTCCTCTATTGGATGGAGTACTCGTTCGGCGTAGTCCCTCTCGTCAGAAAATGGATTATATCTTCGAAGTGCCCATTCACAATGCGCATCGCAAAGAGCTGTACATCAGGGAGTCCCTCTTACAAATTAGTGGGTTCGTTGCCCATCTCAATTCATGAAAGGTGATCCAGTCCTGCGTTCACGCATCTTAGCTTTACTATGACCTCAAAATGATACTCCTGGAACAATAAGAGCCACCTGCATAGGCACCCCCCAACACAGGCTTATTTACCAGGTATTTCAATGTAGAATGGTCGGTATACATCTTAAAATGTCCTCTGAGTAAATAGTATTGGTATTTTTGGAGCGCGTACACCATCGCCAACCCCTTGTGCTCGGTGGTGGAATAGTTTTTCTCTACTTTGGACAACCTCTGGCTTACAAATGCAATAGGGTGATCCAAGCCTTCCCTGCCCTCCTATGTGAGCACTACTCCCAGCGCGATACACGACACATCAACATGGACATGAAACCCCACATCCCATTTTTGGAAGACCAGGATTGGAGCAGAGGCAAATTCCCCCTTCAGGATGTCCAAACTTTTCATACAATCATCATTCCAGCAAAATGTAACATCCTTTTTCAATATTTTTTCCATCAGCACAGTGGTTTGGGCATAGCTTTTGATAAACTTTCTGTAGTATTCGGTGTGTCCCAAGGTAGCACACAACTATTTAACACTTCATGGTGCTTCCAAATTTAGAATAACAACAATCTTTGTAGGGTCCACCATCAATCATTGTTTGTAGACCACATGTCCCAACAAGTTTCCAAAGGGAACAAGGAATGTGCACTTCTTAAGGTTTAGTGCAATTTGGTGTCATCGGCAAGTATCCAACATCAAGAATAAGCTTGCTACATGGTGCTTAACTAATCCGAAGACAGTCCAATCATCCAGATAGACCTCCAAGAACTTGTGGATGTATATTTTGAACGCAGCAACAACGATGCACGAAAAAATGGCTGGCATGTTCTTCAATCCAAATGGCATAACGGTGTATTGAAAGAATCCCCATTCCATTGCGAAGGTCGTTTTGCTCCTATCTTTTGGCATGATCTTAATATGATGGTACCCTGAGAACCCATCCATGAACAAGTATGCTTCGTGGCCGCCAACATTTCCCAATACTTCATCTATGAACGGTGTTGGGAATGGGTCGTGTACATAGGCATCATTCAGCTTCCTGAGTTCCACGCATATGCTTATTTCGCCCTTCTATTTTTTCTCCTGTACTACCATAGGACTCACCCAGTCAGACTCTTCCACTGGCTCAATAATTCTGGCTGTGAGCATTTTGTCTAATTCTACATGGACCTTTTCCTTATATTTTGGATTCAATGGCTATGGTCTCTACTTAATTGGCTTCGTGTCGAGTTTTAGGGTGATCTTCATCATCCCTAAGTTGCCAACTATCCCTTTTAAATCCGTAATTTTGGTTAGGAATAAGTCTTGGTATTTGTGGAGTAACTTAGTGACCTTATCTACCCTGGCATCATCCTAATAGTCTCCAAATGTCGCATACTTTGGTTCCGCCTTTGTTCCAATATTTACCTGCTTTGTTTTTAGTGGCATGGTGATGTCGGGGTCCTCAATCAATGGTCCCTGAACCTTGTGACAACCTTCCGTTTCTGGGATGTTAATATTTCGTGGGTCCTCATCATCCTCCTCAACATTTACATTGTAACACTCGAGTGTGCAACTCAGTTGTGTCGCCCATTATGGCTGAAGCACTTTTATTGGGTCCTAGGGTATTTTGAAGATAGCTTCTTTTATTGCTTATAGCGCATCGTCAACAGTATCCCACCAACGATCTTCAAATGTGAAAGTTAATAGAAATCCCTCACAAAAGATATCCCATTCGCTTGTACCATGGCAGAGCTCCATCTTAGTATACCAATTCATGGGTATAACATCTAGGGTATGATAGAACAAATGCACCCATTGAGGTTGTGGCTCTTTCCCATAGACCCTAGTCCCTTTTGCGAGGTGGGTACGTGGATCATCCCGTACATCATAATTGTCTGCTAGCTGCATCTAGGGTTTCCCAAATCGTAGGTGCATCATCCTTCTGCATCTGCGCCAGTCCTAAAAGCTTCTTTGATGCACACCTCACCACCTTACGAGCGTAGCGCATAGTGCCCATTGCAGAGCATCAAACCGCTATTGTTCTAGCACTGCACTATCAAATTCATTTAGGAATTCATCCACTGCTGTCAATCTCTCATACATTGGTAGATCCCTTACCTCTATTGTCACGCAGCACAGTGATCTTACCATCATGTTGCAATTGAGCGAGATTACCTTGTGGAACTGGTTCTCCCATCATTCTGTTTCTTCATCTGAATCTGATGTGCAGGAGCTTTTGCGCTTCCATGAAATACTATCATCAGTTGTAGGATTTACCCAATCCTATTCCAGAGCGGTTATCTTATAGATACAGTCTAGCTTGTCATCGCTCTCATCATCGTGCATTGGCTCTGTGTAGTGTGATCCTTCCATAGGGTCTAAAGGTACCACTACGAGCAGTGACTTTTTCTCAAATATCATTTTGCGCTTCTTTAGATTCATCACTCCATTCATATCAGTGGCCCAATCTATTCCCAATAGTGTGGGATAGGGATTGCTGTTGTCAATAATCTCTATCACCTCAAAATCTGCAGACGCACTCACACCTTTGATGTCTACCATTATTCCTTGCAATCCTCCCATTGATAGGATCTTCTGCTGGTTCACCATTCGTAATTGAATAGAGGACCATTGCAATGCAGACCTACCCATACGTTCCCATGTCTGCTTTGGTAGCACATTCATGTTCGATCCTAGATCCAAAATTACTTGGTCCATTTCGTAATCTCTGATTTGCACAGTCAATCTCATTTCCCTTCTTGTTCGCAATGCATGCTTTCCAAGTTTTCAGACTACATGTGGTTCTCTTGAACTAGTGCACCAAGTGATAAGTTCCTGTAGTCATTTTACAGCCTTGTTGTTGCGCAGGAGTTTCATGCATGTCTCTAGAAAGGTAGTGAGCATGGAAGGATCCATCCCCGGTTCTAGTTGATCCTTACTACCTGAAGTGGAGGCCTCTATGAAGCTCTTCTTAACTTCCATGAATGTCTCCTTTGCGCGGTCTAAATCAAATTCAGGTTCCTTTGTAGGAGCCTTGCAAACCATGCACTTTCTATAGGCTACTTACCTTTGTCATCTCTTGTCGTGATACTGCTTCAGAGCACTATGTTTACATTCGGGTCCTCTTCACATAGCTCATACCTCATCAATTGTAGGTTTTGAGTTGGGGGAGGCTGGACTACTCCTTTATCGTGCAACCTCGCTATCAATGTAGGGTAGTTCTCTGTCTCATGATCAAACTGAGTACAATATAAACATGATGCTCTCGTCGGATTTGTATAGTCGTGGGCATAATTACCTCTCCCTCCACAATTGTAATAGATTAGTTGTCTGCGACCCCTTCCTAGTCCCATTCCATCTCGACCTCATTCGTGCCCCTGAAATCCAGCATGCGCCATCCCTGCATTTGGATCGAGGGCTCGCGTTTCGGTCTGTACTTTATAGGCAGGAGTTTGATCCATCATCAACTTGTAACTTCTGCAGGTGTGCTCATCATGGCCTACCGACTTGCAGAAATTACAGAACAATTGATGGGACGTCTACATATACTTTCGTAATAGGTGACAGTTATTAGTAATGTGTTTTCCTCCTATGTGATAGATCACACACCATAATGCATGCATCGTGCTCGGTCCTGCTTGTGCCTCTAGTCTTAACAACATCGACCCTCCTCCCTCCATGTAATTTGATAAGACTAGACAGTGGTCCTTGTCATGTCCCTAGCCTTTGCATTTTATGCACCATACCTCCTCGCGCACCTCTAGCCGAGTTGTCTTGTCTTGTTTCAAACTCTGCATTTCTAGAAACAAATTTTGCAGTTACGTGTGGATTTGTTGGACCCCCGAACTAGGATCTTGTATTGGGGTCTCATGCAGTCTCATTGCAATCTCCAAAGCTTCGGCTTGGGTGGATAGCTTCTATTATGACAGTACCATCCTTAAATGCGGTGTTAGTGATGTTACAAACCATGCGTGATGTTGTCCATCTATCAAGGTCATGTTGGCTTCATGAATCATACTCTTTAGTCTTTGGTCTAGATCCCATGGGGTTTCGCTTGGAAGCATCGTGATTTTCTTAAGCCCGATAATTGATTATGTCTCCAATGTTGGCCTGCTAAATTCCTTGTTCAGCGCGGCCTGGATATATGCGATCCCCACATTTCGATGGTCATTAGAATGCTTAATGTACCATGTTAGTGCGCAATCCTGTAGTGCACTTACCTGTGTTTCCTTCTTTATATTGTCATCCATGACTCCTTGTGCTTCCCATACAGCATTTACCACGAACCAAAATTGGTCCGGATCTTTGTTCCCTACTCGTCTGAATATGGAAATTTTAATGCACTCTCCATATTGAACTGTGGTGGTGGAAGAGGTGGTGTGGGCGGACATGGAGGTGAATATGGTGAGACTGGTGGTGGAGTAGGTGGAGGTGATATGCACAAAATTCGTTACCTTATTACACTGATCGTGCTTCTCGGAGAGACTTTCATGAGCTGTTCCTCACTTTCCTATCACGTCGAAATCTAGGGACTATTTTCTATCTCTGCGCTACCTTCATTTCTATAGATCTTCCAACTTCATGTAGTCCCAAATACCAATTTATTCACATAACCTGCTTTTCACACAATAGCATTTTAATCCAAATGTTCAACGATTTAATGTACTTACCTCATGGTCCTTTGAGGAAACATCATTCTGCCTTGTTATAGCTAACGGTCATATCTACTGCGAACTCAGTGATAAACCCTCGTATAATTCAATTGAGCCAATCGTCCACGGCACGTGCGATCTTATCTTCCAATGCTTCTAGTATGTGCACCAATTTCGGAGTCCACACAATCGGTTTATCGAGCCTACACCTTCCCTAACTGTCTTCTAGCTTCGCGATCCACTCATACAACTCAGAGGGGAAGGATGCAAAGAAAAATTAGTGGATTTTCATATATAAGTAGCGCTCCAACCACTATTCCTTTGATACTCATGGATTCCTATTTTCTTATGCCGTGAACTCATGAATCGTTTTGTCCAACCACCCTTCAATTTCTTTCTTTGTTGGATACCAGTGACACGACATCAGACAACCCTTATGTAGATCCTGGTCCCAGCAACAGAACCATTTGTTGGCTTGTTGGGGCCTAATCCATGTTTGGAGGTGATTTAGCCAAACAAATCTCAGTATTACTGGCCCTTTCGGCAACAGTCTGTGCAGTGCAGACTGAGGTCTCACCCGAAGTAGTATGGGAGGGTGCTAGAACTAGGTTTTTGCATGTTGGGGATGTTTGATGCTGTTACACTGAAATTTGTCACCATGACTATCTGCAGTTAATATGGCTCCATTAATAGTCATATTGTCCTCCTTGTCAAGCCTCATACCTCTGCTCTTCATGTCAAACTTCAAAAAGAGAGAAAGTCACTTAAAAACATGTTTATCTCTGGGTACGCAGGTTCTCTCTACCTTGCCTGCGTGTACGCACTCCAAACACACTGTACTTGCGTACTTGTACGCTCTGTAAGCCAAAGGTTGGGTGCGTACCCCTGTAAAGGTCAAAAGGCGCGAGTTTCATCTTTAAAAAGTTACTTGTGGTCACTTCTAGAGCCTTCTAGAAGAGTGTTTGACGTGTATTGAGCGCCTCCAGGTGGTTCATGCATCCCTATGATAGAGGAACTTATCCCATCAAGGGAGGAGCTACCCCATCGAAAAGAGGGAGTATCCCATTGATGTTGGAACTGAATAACTTCCTCTAGAACACTATAAATACAGGCATTGGGCCAAAGGAGGGGAAGTTGAAAGCTAAACATTCCAAAGGGTAGATGCTGCTGGAATTAGGACTTCCTTTTAGAAGCTTGTGAGGAGAGATAACCATCCTTTCTTGTTTCATTTGGAAGTGGGTGAGCTTGTCAAAGTAGAGGAAAACTCTTGCTGGACCCTGGGAGGAACTTGCACAACACCAAGGCTCAGGTTGTAATGGTTCCTTTTTTGTTTCCTTAATACAAATAAGTCCATTCTTCTCAATGATTTGTTGTTAATGAATTATTTCATGTACTCCTTGGTCTATATGATGAATATGCTTTTTTTTATGAAATATTCAGGTGTTATGTAATCGTTG
>APFE030363076.1:192456-209192 GCA_000404065.3 Pinus taeda | reverse complement strand
GCCGGGTTATGGGAGTCGACTTTGAGTCATTTATCACCAAACCATATGTCGTGTCGTTATGTGTTCAAGAGGTCTGTAAACAAAACATTCAACCAGAAAATACCTATCATTCATTGTGTCATCATTGAGTCAGTCCTTGCAGCAACATTTCTTCAACTTGAACTATGATTTTGTGTTGTGGGCTTGCCTACGACGAGTCGCTTTCTATCGACATCAGCACATTATCTAGAAATTTGACTTAGAAATTGTCAGTACCTTGAGGTCTGCATACATCAAGGGAAGATTTCTCGCCTTCGACGTCAGTTTTCATCATTGACTTGTGATCGAAGGATTCCATGAAATGTTCGACACCGACTCGTTCATTCACATCTCGTGGATTGTGCTGGGTACTTTGAGAACCATTGACATTACTGGTGGTTTCTCCCACACTTGTTAACGGTTTACATCATTGACCGGTAATCAAGTGGTTTCTACCATGTTCGACATCGACTCATTTATTCACATGGCTAGAATCGTACCAATTCGGGAAATAGAGATGAAGACCCTGGATCTAGTTTCCACCATCCAGGCTGCGAGGAGTTTTGTATTCATTATGTTGTAGACCAATTATAAGCAGATGGTTGCGTCCATACTGTGTCTACACGAGTCTATGATTATGATGTACTATGAAATCATTTCTGTATCAGGGTAGTAGTTAGTCTGTTAGTTAAAGTTTTATATCTGAGTATGGGAATGCCTACCTCGGCGATGATATGATCTTATACATGTATTTTGTGTTGAAAATTGCAGGTTCTGACCAGGCTCTCCACGAGATGATCCTTGAAATGATAAAGTACTTCACCCTTCCTATATGATATAACACCTTTATCTATTACAGGCTTCGTACTTTAGGGGGCAATCTGTTACACTGAAATTTGTCACCATGACTATCTGCAGTTAATATTGCTCCATTAATAGTCATATTATCCTCCTTTTCAAGCCTGATACCTCTGCTCTTCATGTCAAACTTCAAAAAGAGAGAAAGTCATTAAAAACATGTTTATCTCTGGGTACGCAGGTTCTCTCTACCTTGCCTGCGTGTACGCATCCAAGCTCATTGTGCCTGCGTACTTGTACGCTCTGTAAGTCAAGGGATGGGTGCGTACCCCTGTAAAGGTCAAAAGGCGCGAGTTTCATCTTTAAAAAGTTACTTGTGGTCACTTCTAGAGCCTTCTAGAAGAGTGTTTGACGTGTATTGAGCGCCTCCAGATGGTTCATGCATCCCTATGATAGAGGAACTTATCCCATCAAGAGAGGAGCTACCCCATCCAAAAGAGGGAGTATCCCATGGATGTTGGAACTGAATAACTTCCTCTAGAACACGATAAATACAGGCATTGGGCCAAGAGAGGGGAGGTTGAAAGCTGAACATTCCAAAGGGTAGATGCTGCTGGAATTAGGACTTCCATTGTTAACTGGTGAGGAGAGATTACCATCCTTTCTTGTTGCCATATTGGAAGTGGGTGAGCTTGTCAAAGTAGAGGAAATCTCTTGTTGGACCCTGGGAGGAGCTTGCACAACACCAAGGCTCAGGTTTTAATGGTTCCTTTTTTGTTTCCTTAATACAAATAAGTCCATTCTTCTCAATGATTTGTTGTTAATGAATTATTTCATGTACTCCTTGGTCTATGTGATGAATATGCTTTGTTTTATGATGAATATTCAGGTGTTATGTAATCGTTTGCTTTGTTAGTGTATGCAGGTCTTAAAGTGAAGGAGGAGCTCATCTGGATCAGCAAGGCTGGACTGCTACAACAAGCGTTGGACCTAAGGTAAGATCGGAAAACAATTGGTTTCTCATAGAATAATGTATGTTTAGAGAAGGATTGCTCTTGTTTGGTTTGTTTGTCACTAGAGAGTCTTAGACTCCTAGGGAGGTTAGGTTTGTCCGCAAAAATAACTCTTTCCGCATGACAGATGGGTTCAAGTAGTCCGTGGTTTGACCCTACGTGCATGTTACTATGCGTACTTATCAGTACCTCGTAGCCTGTGATGTTGTCTTTACACAGCCCTACTCCAGGGCCAAACAATTTTATTACCCAAGTCCTTACTGATAGCCCGATATTAGTTGATTAACTTAGCTTATTTGTACACTTTCAGTTATACTTAACCATATTCACAAGTCATACAAGGGCACACAGTAAATAAACAATATAATTGCAAATAAGATCAGACATGTAATAACTCATTACAGATGCACATAATTGGTAACAAAACCTTTCTTTATTAATATTTTCTCCAGTTATAGACTCGACTCTTCTCTGCGCACTCAGCTACAGGGGTCCACACACTCAGCTGCGAACTATACTAAGCCTCTGTGCACTGAGCTGCAGAGCCTCTTCCTACTACTACGACCCAAGATACACTTAGAATTTTGCTCTGTACTTCTATCTCATACTTTGCTCTAACTTCCTAACTTCTAACTATATTTTACACTTAGAGCTTTGCTCTAAGGCCAACATTACATTCACACTTAGGGTAGACAACCCTATGACTCTAACATACATTTTGCTGTCGCAATTCGCGGAGCTTTACAATCATATCACTCGAAACTTGGGCTTTGAGCCCCAAAACATGTTGTGGGGGGATTCCATGCCCAACATGAAATACTTGTGTTAATTTGTGTTAATAAATTAGCTCAGCATTTTGGTGCCATTTCCAGGGAGGCATTCATGAACATAGTCAATTAGAGGAGAAAAAAAAAACACAACAAAGCAAAAACTAATAAAAATTTAGTTATGTTATGTTTCTCTTAGTCATGTTTCTTTATGCCTAGGAATAGAGATCAGAAAGGTAGATTTATTTAATAGAAAACCCCATCCATAGAAGTAGGACCATCAAGACTAGTTATTGTTGGCATTATGATACAGGTGTTGTCCTTGATGGCAACTCACTTAGATGAAAGCTCACAGTGCAATAAGTCAAAGAATTATAGATCAGACTTCAAAGAATGAAGAAAGAGAGGTATACGCAATTTCACCTTGTCCAAGATCCGTATACACATAGGTTTACTGAACAAAAGGAGCATACATGTACACATGCACTTTCACAGAAGGAAAAGTGCGTATATCTTGGAAAAACAAAATTTTTGGTCCAAGCTATTTGACCCAAGGTAATTGGTTTGAGGTATTTGGTGCAAGGTATTGGTCCTAAGTAGTTTTGGTCCATGGTATTGGGAAAGGCCTAAAAATATATAAGGAGGAGAAGATCATTAGGCCAAGTGTGCAAGTATTTTGAATATCTTATGAGGTGTTGGATCATATATCCAAGTTAATGAGCTTCTGATGGTTTTCTTGATCTGATTTAAGGAGGGACCTATATGGATGATGAAGGTTAATGGACTGGGATCATAAAGGCTTAAAAGTATTATCGTTATGTGGTTTGATCTTGAACAGACTAGATCTGAATACTGAGGCTTGTTTTGTTCTGTAAATATGATGATGTGAGTATGACTGAAGTCTGGAATAGTTGTGATGTTTTGAGTTAGAATTTACAAATATGTATGCAGGTTCACTTTAGTAAAAGAGCGTATATATGTTGGTTCAACATATCAAAGTAGCATATACATCACAAATTTGAATTTGCAGATCTGTATGCTGCTTCCTTTTGGTAAAAGTGCGTATACACGCTGATTCGACACATGGAAGTAGCGTATACCTTATGAAGTATGATGTTTAATGTTTCAGTTGTTTCTATTTGCTATTGCAGAGTTCTGGGTTTTGCTTTGGGTTCTCGTGACTGTATTCTGGTGACAGTGTTCTGAATGATCAGATTGATTGATTGTGATCTGCTACAGTGATGATGGGTTGTCAAGTGATTGATTGATTTAGTTGTGGTTGATTCAGAAAGTGATGATTGAATTTCAATGATTGGTTGATGCAGATTTATTTGATGGTTGTATTGTAGTTATGATTTTCTGAGTTTCAATGTTGTTGATGGGTCCAGTATGAAAATTGGATGAAACGTGGCCTTTCGATTGTGGTGTTGTATTCCAGGAGTATCCAGCCTGAAAATTCATGAAACGTGGACCCTAGTGGAAGAGTGGAGTTTTCTGTAGGCTAGCACCTACGTAATAGTAAACATATTGGCTAGTACAAGAGCTAGGGGGTTGTAGCTCCCTTCTAGTAGTAGTTGGAGAAAGAGAGAAAATTGTAGCCTTTTGTAAGTAGGTGCTTGCGTATTGGTATGAGTATGAAATAGTACAAGATTGTAAATAGATTTCTTATTATCAAAAGAAGATAGAGAGGACAACAGCAGGTGGTTATTATCCACATTAGGTTTCCACCTTATATCTTGGTGTTCGTGTGTGTTTCTTTATTACGTTGTTATTGCACTTTCTAATAAATCTATGATATACTAGTTTAAGCTCAATACACGATAAATTGTCTAAATCAAAATTTCTCTACATATACATTGGTTGCTTTAAGTACATTCACATGTACACGCTAGTTCACTTCACTGAAGTAGTGTATATAAATCTGT
Source organism: Pinus taeda (assembly GCA_000404065.3). NCBI lineage: Eukaryota > Viridiplantae > Streptophyta > Pinopsida > Pinales > Pinaceae > Pinus > Pinus taeda. The sequence continues at coordinate 204,671 of APFE030363076.1, read as the reverse complement.
TTAGGAAATAAAATTTTAGATCTGATAATATTGATTCACCCCCGTCTCAGTATTATTTCCAATAGCTACACTGGTTGCTGGTAAACGAACAATAGAGGAATTAGAAGAAAAACAAAGAACATGACAAAAGTTAACTTTAATTGAAAGACAACCTTGTTAGCCTTGGAGGTAAAAAGAAAACAAACTCCAAAAGCAACACGTACTTCAGACAAACAAAAGGAAACAAGGAAAATTGTTAAACCAATATATTAGCCCATTTTTTAGCCCATAGATCAACCTATTTTCGAAAACAAGAAACAACTTGAATCTCAATTTTTCATCAAAATAGTTGAAACTGTGATAGAAAAAGGGAAAGGATCTATTATTCTTAGTCCAGAACAAAGACTTGAATATGAAAGACAACAAAGAGAATGGAGAAGACAAATAGAGGAAGAAGCAAAAAGAGAAGCTGATAGAAAGAGAGAAGATGATAGAAAAATAGAGAATGATAATAAAAGACTAAATGATAATGAAAAACATGATCAGGAAGCTACTTTTGGCTTTCCAATATTAGACACAAGTGCAATATTAGGAGAAGAAGTGAAAATGAAAAACAGTCCACCTTCTGTATTGCCTAACTTTTATGGAATGTCAATAGAAGATCTTGACTCATTCATGTTTGAATTCGATATCTTGTGTAGAACTTATGGATACACATATGACACACATAAGCTTCGCCTCTTTCTTGCTACTTTGAAAGCAACAACATTAAAATGGTTCATGGGTCTAGGAGAACATACAATCACTTCTTGGGATGACATGAAGAATTTTTTTCTTAAAAAGTATCAAGCCTATTGCAAGCCTAGGGAATCGAAAGAGGGTGTTTTTAGAATGACACAACAAGAAGATGAAAGTTTGGAAGAATATTCGGAAATATTTTCTTACAATCTTCAAAAATCTAAAAAACAATCTCTGAACTCAAATACCATCTGTACAATCTTTCTAAAAGGTATAAGAGATGAATATATTAACATTTGGAATGTAATGGGTAAGGGTGATATTTCAAACTTTCCATTTCATGAAATTGCAGATCTATGTCAAAAATATTCAAGAGGAAGATCAAAAACTAGAAGGAAAGGTAATAGTTCAAAAGCAACAAAATCAACAGGTGGAGGGGTAACAAGAGTAGAGATAGGAAGCTTGCTAGACATCTTCAAAAATAATCTTCTAAGTACATTAGGGACACAAGTAGATGTTCTGAAAGCAAACAAAAAGAAATAAGAACAAGAAAAAATATTAGCAATTTTTTTTCCCAAATGTAGAAAGAAGCATGCATTAAGAGAATGTCCCTTAGATAGTGTTCAACTATGTGGTATTTGTACAGAAAACCATTCAATAGAAAACTATCTAAATTTGAAAGAATTGCAAATGAATCCAGTGGAAGAAGTACAAGGAGGAGAAGGTTTTTACTATGTGGCACCAAGAAGGCCTTGGCAGCCAAGGATTCCTCATCAATTCCCTCATCAATTCCCTCAAAAAAACTATCAGTATCCTCCTTAAAACTCTTGGAATACCCCAATGTCATGGCAATCCTGACCTCCAAAAATATCAAAACCAACCTACATAAGGTTGGAGAGGATATAGTTATGGAAACTGTTAAACCTAGATTGACCTCAGGCTAAAGGGAGGCAATCTTAGGATAACCACAAACCAAGCTTAACCTGGTAACTAGCCCTACTAGGTCGGGAGAGGGTTCTATTCTTGTTAATCTTAGTTCAGATGACTAAGTAAAATATGGATTTTAGGCTAGGTATAGTAGCTATAGGGTTTTTTGGTTGATTTTGATGGTTTTGTTGCTGGATCAAATGGCGCAGACAACTTTGGTTCTGGGAAATGAAGTCAGGAATGCAGGGTGTTTTGTGGGGCGAGGTAGGTAGGTGTCTTGGCACTTGAAATTGAGTGAGATGGCAGGTCTAAGATTGATGAGGAGCTGAGAAGGACATGAAGAGATCATGTATCCTCTTCAAACTGTGGAAAACATAAAAAAAACTAAAGGTATTCCCAAGGCAAAGCACTGTAACCAATGTATTCTACATATCTATCTTGATTTCATTTAGTTTAGAAGAATGAATTAGATTTTTGAACACATAAAACATGAGAAAAACTAATGATAGAGGGAGAAACTATGCAAAAACACATTGCCACAAGAATCCCACAAAAATAGCTGCAAATCCTGGTTTATTTCCTTGCCAAGCTGCTGTAGAGATGTACAATGTAGCTCACAGCATCCAAAAGAGTCCAACCTTTGCTAATCACTGAAAAAATACATAATATAGACATCAAAACCACCTATTCTAGCCATTAGGGGTCGAATCCAAGAGATAAGGGACTGTTACAACCATTTCCCAACAAGGAATGGGAATATAGGTAGTGGAACAACGTGCCTCTAAAACCATGGAAACTGATTCATTTACCCCCAAACCACCTCAAAATGATGAATCTACCCTCTAAGGTCATTTTACAATTACATTTACATAGCATAGCATCATTTACAATCATAAATTCATCCAATATGAGAGAAAAAGTCAACTTGTAGAAAAACTAATCAAAATTTGGATTTTTGAGCAAACTGGCTCTATGCGTAGCACCACTGGCTAGGTGTGTAGTGCCACTTCAAAGCTGATTTTGGAGGTCTTACCCTTCGCCCAATTGAGCACAAGATAGCTACTTGGAACGGTATTCTTGTATAGGTTTTGGAAGATCTTGAATTTTGGCATTTGGAGGTCATTTACCCCCTCAAAAGTGAAATCTCCCAAGGCTGTTTCTGTGTGTCCAAAAAGAGGTAGAGAGGTCATTTTTTGATGTTTTTTGACTGTTAGGAGACCAGGTTTTGCTTCAAAATTGCTGAAACTTTCAAGGATTGATGCTCTCATCATGCTAAATCCAAATATGCAAACCATTTCTCCAAAATGTCTCCCAGTGAAAAGCATAGCACCGGTGGCGCTATGCACCTAGGGAAAATTTATGTGTTGCAAAATTCCAAAAATTGAAAATCACCAAAATTTGTCAAAAATTGCCCAGATTTGGCACAAGGCACTATCATTAATTGCTTTGATGGGCTAGTGAAGCTTCAGCCAAGATTTTTAGCTTGTCTTTCTCCTTTTTTTTCTCTTTAAGGCCTTCCTCAACCTTGACTTAAGCTTCTTCATCCTTATGTTGCATACTTTGTTTCGGGTCATGTAGTGGTAGGCCATGTGGTGAAGCATCTTCTTGTCTCTATTGGCATTCTCAAGCAGCCCCACAAGGTGTCTGTTGACTGTTTCAAGCCAAGTTTCCTGGTCATTCTCGATCTGTTTCTCAATGGAGGTCAACTTGACCTTTGCCTTCTTAGCCTTTTACCTATTCTCCTTGCTCATTTGCAACTCCATGAGGCTTTGCTTGTTGGTCAATTATTTTTTTTCTTGCTCTAGATATTTGACAACCTACTTAGCCCTCTCTAAGTTGTCAGAAAAGGCTTGTATCTCAGCGTCTTGTTCCTTAGTGATCATGTCTTTGACAGTCCTTGGATCTTGAGCATCCAAGTCAATGATATCAACTCCTTGCTAACAAGTTCAAAATCTCTCTCTTGCCCATCACTAGGATCCTTCTCATGCATCTTTTTCTTGCCTTTACCTTTTCCCTTGTGTTGCTTCCCAACCTCTACCTGTTTAGCTGAAGAAGAAGGCAAAGTCCCTTCCACCCCTTCTGGAGATAGCATTTCGCTGTGGCCTGAAGATGAAGGCGAGACCACTTCCACTCCTTGTGGAGATAATACTCGCCTAGTAGCTGCAAAAAGTTTCCTAGTGCCCCTCTCATATGTCACAAATACTGGCACTCTAACAGTTTCAGTCTCTTGGACCTTTGCATGTCCTCAAGGTCCACCTTCTTCATGAGGCACTGATGAAAAGACTTGAGGGCCTTTGAACATTTCATGAGAAGTGAAGGTCTCCCATGGCATATTAAGAAAGTTCAGTTGATGCAAAACAATGATTTTAATCAAAAAGTAATGGTAGATGGTAGTTAATTGCTGGGGGTATGATTTCTTCTTTACAATGAGTGCCATCTTTTCAATGTTTCTGAACATGAAGTAGGGGATATCCATCATTCTCACCCTAGTGAAATGCATCAACAGTCTAATGTGGTAGGCATCCAAGTGGGAGAACCTACCTTCACAAGTAAAGTACTTGATGATGATCTTCATCAATGGAGCAAACCTGTCCTCCAAGAATTTAAAGGGGAGTACTCTCTTGAGTTTGTTATGATAGTTAGCCTTGACGTAAGGCTCATAGTACTCCCTGTAAATGTCTTGACCTTTGTTCCACGTCTCACCCACATTTGGAATACCTGTAGCGTTTGAAATGACAGCTGGTGACAAAGTGAATGTAACTCTAGCAAGGTGTACCTCATTGTTGTCCAAATGTGTCACAAACAACATTGCTAATTCATAATAGGATTTAACCCTTTCCACCATTTCACAGAAAATGAAACATGACTAATGTCTGAAACAAGAAATGGCAAATGGGAAGGCTTGCAGCTCCCTCAAATTGGTGGGCTCCTCTCTGATATGTTTTCCTCCCTTATGAGGCTTCCTGCCCTATGTGTCTCTCTCCCTGGAACTATCACTAAGGGTTTCTTCCTCTAGTTCATACTCACTGTTGCTCTCCATTGTTGTACAACTGTTTCTCTTGTGGTGAATGAAGTGTGGTGAATGAAGAGTGGTGAATTCGTGAATGAAGGTATGATGAGTATGAAGAGATTTGAATAGGAAAGTAGGTGAGGGTGAACAAGAGTGGGAAAGGGATGTAGGGAGTGAGTAGGGTTTGGGAATAGTGTAGGGTTTGGGGTATATGTATAGGGTTTGGGATGTATGCATATAGGGTTTGGGGATTAGGGAAAATTTTAGGGAATGATTTCTAGGGAATTATATATGGGAGGATGGGGTTTAGGGAAAAAGTAAAAAGATGATATGGGACAACAATAATGAGTGAGCTTTTTATAATATATGAGGCAATTTGGTGATAATTAGGGATTGATGTTTTTGAGAGAAAAAAACACCAAAGATTGATGCAACAATTCTTTTTAGTAAGAATAGTGGTGTTACTTACTTGCAAAGAGGCAATGGAGAAGTTTTGAGGTCATTTGATGCAATTTGCAACAATCTGGAGCTCAACCGCCAGGTGCGTAGTGCACTATCCCAGGTGCCTAGTGCCAGTTCAAAATTACACTGCCAGAAAAACCTAGGTGCGTAGCGTCACTCCTATGTGTAGTGCCAAACTTTGGTGTGTAGCACCAAGCAACTTTCTCCACAAACACAGTGATTTCACTCCCTTTTCTCAATAACACTTCAAAATCGCATTTTTTCTCATAGACCTCAACTTAAACAATGAAATAACTTAAGAGAGGGATGACGTTTATATGGCTTGGCAACTTTTGATTTTTCATTCTTCAAAACCCACTTTATAATGTCTATTTGCTTTTTTCAAATGCTATGTTTTTTGGATGCTTGATCTTTTACTTGAAATAGGTGAACTGATGCTTTGATTTCTTTGACTTTTGCAGTGGCATGTACTTGGAAGTATCAGCATGTGACCAGGGGCAGCATGAAACTATTAATTACATATGAGAAATAATAAAATTACATGGAATTTACAAAATATATCAATGCTCTGTTTTCACCTCAAACTGGTTTTGAGGTGAAAAGTTTATTAAGTTTACAAATTATGAGATTAAAGCTTTTTGATGATTATTGTCATCCTCATGTGTCTGCTGACCGTTATTAGTCAATAGTTACTAAAAATTTGACCATGGTAAAACCATAATACCTAATGAGGCTATAACCCTAAGACCTAAGAGCTATTTGATGAAATAAACTGAAAATGAACCTGAACCTAAACCATTGACTGAATCACACATGAAAAGAGGTAAGAAAATATGTGTCATGAGTGAAAAAACTAAAATGTACCTACCATCAGTTGATCCATGACCTAATGGAATGCAACTCATCAGAATGGGACACCTAATATGAAATGCTATGAAATGCAAAAGAGTAAATTTCGATCACTGATGGCAGTGTGAATACACTAACACTAACATTGGCTCCAATGGGGATGGTAGCTCCTTGGAGGTGCCAAGAACCATAGAGATTAGGGATAAGTAGACTAGTGCCTCATCCATTGGGCAAATATGGTCAAGATACTTCAAAGACTGAAACTGAAACTACGAAAATTGACTCAAAACTTAAACTGACTCAAGACTCAAAGACTGATACAAATCACTCAAATTTATAGCCTTCACCTCGGGAACCAAGCTGAAATGAATTGTAACTTTGAACACTTGCAATGAAAGGAAAATGGTAAATACAATGATCACTTCATAATTTCAGAAATCACCTTAGAAGAAGTAGCACTTTAGGAGCCTACCATTGACTAGTCCTCCTGAACAATCTTGTCCATCCATCTCTTTGAGAAGAAATGAATTTTGTTCTCTGTATGCAGCAATCTTATAAGGTCCCTTCCATAAGTTCTCAAACTTGCCATGCTTGCCTTTATCTTCATTCCTAGCATCCCACTGTAACACTACATCCTCAAGCTGGAATTTATCTTCTTTTGTTTTCCGATCATAGATCTTTTTGATGTTCTCCTACAATCTGAAAGTATTTTGGAAAACTTCCTCCCTTGTTTGTTCTAAATGGATCATTTGATTGATTCTTCTTTGAAAATCATCTTCCTCACTACCAGCTTCCTGTAAAAGTTTCACAACCGGAACTGCAAGGGATGTCAAAAAGATTATGTCAATGCCGTAAACTATTTCAAATGGAGACATACCTATAGACTTCATTTGGCTCACTCTGTCTGCCCACAAAGCATTAACTAACTTTTTATGCCAACCTTTCTTATTTGTTTCCAACAGCTTCTTGATGATTTTCACCAATGATTTATTGGATGATTCAGCCAAACCATTACCTTGCGAATAATATGTTATGGAGTGACCCAAGGTAATATTATACTTGTTGCAAAATTCGATCATCTTCTTGGATTTGAATGCTGCTGCGTTATCTGTGATGATTTTACTAGGACAACCAAAATGAGATAAAATATTTGATTCCAAAAATTGAATGATTACCATGTATGTTGCTTGTCTGGTCTGGATTGCTTCAATCTACTTGGTAAAATAGTCTTTTGCTATTAGGATCCATTTGTGTTGAGCTGATGATGTTGGATGGATTTCCCTGATAAAATCGAGTCCCCACTGCTGAATGGTGCATTGACTTCAACCGGTTTTAGAGGAAGATTCAACAAATTTCTTTTCCCCTGAAAGACTTGACATTCATGACAACTCATGGCTATTTTATAGACATCTGAAAATAAGGTTGGCCAGTAATAACCTACTCTCAATATTTTGTTTGCTGTTGTCTTCCAGAACAAGTGACCACCACAATCACCCTTGTGAAAGTCACTCATCACCTGCTAGGCTTCATCTTCAATTAAACAGTTCAGCAAAACACCTCCTGTATCTTTCCAATAAAGGGAATTATTCAAAATGCAGAATTTAGCAGCTTTAAGTTTAAGAGTTCTACCTTTGTTTTTGGTCATTTCCGGAGGTGGTGAGAGGTGATGAAGTACATATACAATATCTGAATACCACGGTGACTAAAGGAACATTTCAGACACTTGAATCAGAGAGCATTCTTCTTCATCTTCGGACATGGCTGCAATAAGATTTATATTTAAAGCATGCAAATTTGATTCTGCTATTAACCTCACTAGGTCTTGTCCTTTGATCAACTTTGTAGTCTTGATCTCCAGGTCGTATTATAACATTGATGCAATCGATTTTCCCCGCCTTCCTTCCAGATCAGTTTGTACCAGCACATCCTTAATTGCTGTGTTGGGAACGTATGCTATGATGTGGGAGTGCAAAATATACACTTGGAAATCCTTCAAAGCTTTGATAATAGCAAGAGCCTATTTCTCAATTATATTGTATCGCAAGGCAGCAGCTCTCATGGTCCTACTAAAAAATGCAATGGGATTTTCTAGCTGATCTCTTTTTTGCATTAAAACTGCTGCTATGGTATGCTCAAATTCAAATGAGAATAAAATGAAATCTTGTGTATAATTGGGACTAATCAAAACTGGGGTTGTAGATAAAGCATACTTTACCAAATTAAATGATTTCATAGCATCCTCCGTCAATTTTACCATGCTGTCATTCTTTAACATATTAGTAATTTCTTTCAAATGCTCAGCTAGATTGGGTACAAATATTCGTAGGAAATTCATCTTACCATTAAAATATTGTATATCTTTCTTGTTTCTCGGAAAATCTATATGTTGCATTGCTTCTACCCTTGAAGGATCAATGTGAATTCCTTCCTTTGAGATAATATGGCCAAGCAACTTTCCCTCATCCATGGCAAAGAGACTTTTCTTCGGATTGAGTGATATCCCAAATTTCCTACATCGCTGAAAGACAATCCTCAAATGGTGAAGATTCTTGTCATCTAAATTTGAAAAAACTGTAAATCATCTAAATATACAACCAAAAATACATCCTTTTCATTGACAAAAGTGATGTCCATTGCACACTGAAATGTGGCTCCAACATTTTTCAAACCAAATGGCATTTTAGCATAATGAAATGTTCCCCAAGGGGTGGTAAATGCAGTCTTATCTCTGTCATATTAATGCACTAAAATTTGATTGCATCCTGATTATCCATTGAGCAGTGAAATGCGCGATGCTCCAACCACTCTCTGGAGGATATGGTCCATCTTCGGCAGTGGGCAATTGTTCTTCAATGACACTTTATTCAGATTTTGGAAATCGATACACAATCTGTTCTCCCTGGTCTTCTTTTTCATAGGAACAAGATTCGAAATCCAATCAGAAAATCTGATTGGGACAATTATACTAGCCTTGTATTCTTTTTCAATGGACGACAGCAACTTGGGATTGATTCTTCTCAGGTTCTGTCAGAACGACTTCTGATTTGGCTTGATGGGAATAGTGTGGTGAATTATGTCTTTGGTATACACCTTTAGATCTAAATAATCCAAAGAAAACACATCAACAAATTCAAATAACAATCTAACATATTTAGACTTTACCTCAGGAGACAATGTCTTCGATAATTTCACAAACTTGGGCTTATCGGTTGTTCCAAGATTCACATCCTCAACACCTTTGTCTGTAGGCACCAAGCTTGGCTTCCTAGCCAGATCATCCTGATCTAAAATTTCTTCTAAAGGTATGATACCTTTAGGAATAACTTTGTCCTTCAGCTGGAATATTTCCATCTGATTCACCTCAATTTCTAGTTCATCATCATCATGATCACAATCTATGGAAGCATCCTTATAGTTTCCTTCATTCTGCAAGAAATTATTGATCTCGTTATCATCCCAAAACACTTGCCAATACCTTAAGTTGTCCGGAACAGCAAGGCGATGCTTGACATGGATCTCAAATTTGTTGTTGGAATTCATCAGAATCTTCAAATTACTTGCAGCAGTGGCAAGAGAATTTGCAATAACATTTTGAGCACGAGGTACGACTGTCAAGGTATAATCTGGAAACATCCTTAAGATATCTAAAACTACATTTTGGTAGGCCCTCATCCGTGAATGTTTTGGCTTGATATTCACCCTTAACTTGCTTGATTATCATCTCCGAATCTCCATAGACTAATATCCTTTTTGCATTCAGCATTTTGAGAATTTTCAGACCTACAATTAGCGCTTCATATTTTGCTTCATTATTAGAACAGTCAAAGGCCAATTTATATGAACAAATTCTAACATTACTGGGGACTTTATTTGGTTGGAAAACGGGGCTGTGAATCCAAATCCCTATGCCAACACCATCCTTACCCACAACTCCATCAAAATCCATGCTCCATAGGTCTGCTTCTTCTTCTAAGTGCTGAAATTCTATTTCATTCTCTTTGTTACTTTGACTGCTCTCTTCAATTTGCTATTGTTCATTACCTTTCTGCTACTGTCAGAATGTCGACTGCTCAGAGGTACTTGCAATTTTTTGTCTTTCTTGATTAAGGACTGCTCTGAAATTTTTTGAAATCTTTGGCACATCTTCTACTTCAACTAACTGACTATCAACATCATTCAAACCACTATCTGAATATAATACAAATGACTTTAAATTTGTATGTACAACATTAATTGGATGATTAAGCGGTTTCTCCTTGCTTGTAATCATGTACTTCATCTTCTTCTCCCAATATAGTTTTCTCAATTGGCCAAACACGGGAATGGTAGCATAGGAGAAATCTAGTTGTAAAGTCCCTTTAAGCTTTGCACCCCACGATCTAGACAAAAGCATACCAACTGTGGCGGAATGTCTACAACAACCACATCCATGAGAACATTCTTTGCTGGGATTTGATCTAGAAACACCACCAAGTATTTAATAAGAACAATACAATGAACTCTACCCGAATCGAAAGAATACAGGTCATGATATTTTTGAGTAATGTCAAGGCCAAATTTCTCCATAATGGCTTTTGGCATCAGATTATGGGACACTCCGAAATCAAACATGGCATTGTGAAGGACATACTAATGTAATCTAAGGCTTATATAGAATGGAGGAACTTCACTATCCTCAGACTGCCCTTCTAAAGAAGGGCCAAAGATGAGCTTAGGGTGATCATATTCTACATTGACCATATCAGATAAAGGATCTATGTTCAAAATTTTGGACACTTGGTGTTTATAACTGCTGTTCTTCATCAACTCATTCAAAGGAATTGAAACTTTTATTTTAGCAATCTCATTTTCCAAACTAAAAGCTGAAACTTTATGTACCTCTTTGACTAGAGGGTCCTTCTTTTCGACTGTTGACACCTAATCCTCAGCGATTGGGAGAATTTGAATGTGAACAGTCATCAAGAAGATGAACTGAATGATCACATTCATGTATATAACAAATAGCTACCTAATGGAATAAATGAATCAGTTTTTCTGGAGTTACTCCTGGCCTGACATGGTATCAGAGCACAGGTCCCAGGTTCCTTTTTTTAGTGTGCCTTGTAACTCCTCTGTCCTCTGTCCACTGCCTTCTGCTCTTTGTCCCATAATCTTCTCTCTGCCTAAATGCTGGTATGTACTGTTTAACGCATGACATTCCTTGTTTTTAACGCCTGACAGTTGAATTGTGCGTTTGAATTTGGAATTGCTGCATTGAATGCATTACTCCTGCGAAATGTTGTTGTGCTATGCGTATGAGAGCCGTGGATTAATGCGTATGGTTAATGCCTGAACGCTGGAGAACGTATGGTTAATGCATGAACGCTGGAGAACGTATGGTTAATGCCTGAATGCTGGAGAACGCTGGTTAACACCATGGTATGAGAGCCGCTGAGTAGAGAGCTGCATTCTTGAGAGCTGTATGAGAGCCTGAACAGTGGTATATTTGAAACACTGTTTGACAGATTTGAAATGATGTTTATTTGAAACGTTGTTTGACTGTGGTATACGATCCAACAAACGTTTTGAAGCTGCCTGATATCTAATGTTTTAAATGCTGCCTGATACGTTTTTAATGGTATGGTGAATGGTATAAGGCGCCGTGCATTGTAGTTCTCGTTAAAGTGAATATTTCATTCACCCATATTCTCTTCCAAGCCTTCACGTTAAAGTGAATAAGTCAAAGCCTCTTTGGTTTAAGTGAATTTGTATCCCTTGTTTTGAGTTTGCTATTATAAGCAATATAAGGGAAGTGTGGTGGTATATAAATTATTATGGTTATTGAGGAGTTTTGGGAAGTTGGTGCTGTAAATATATATATATATATATAATATATTATATAATATATATATATATATATTGAATGGTTTTTTAAAAAGAAGAAAAGGGAGAGGTGTTATGAAGGATATTTTACAGAGATATTGGAAGAAAATATAGTGCATAAAGACTTTGAAATCTTCTTACCCCTTTGAGAACAATTTGACTGTATAGTAGCAGAAGTTTTTTTCTTCATAAGAGCAATTTTTTTTTTGCCATCAGAAGTATTAGTCTACCAGCAAAAGTTTTTTTATATCAGCAGAAGTAATCTTTTACAGAATGCATTCAATCATCTCTATGATAGGAATAGTTCTCATTGGCAAGGAGAACTATCCTGACTGGTCCCGGATGGTACAACACACCCTCATCTTCAATGAGTTGTGGAAAGGAGTGT